>JAWVMQ010000008.1:0-142631 GCA_036321185.1 Trypanosoma lewisi | reverse complement strand
GAGTCTGCACCCCAAGCAACCAACGCAATCCCACGAAACAAAACAACACCACAGAAGGCCAACTGAAAGGATGATGATGCGCAACGTTCTGTGCCTGCTCGTCTTTGCCCTCTGCTGCGCGTGCGTGTTTGCCGCGGCAGACGCCAGCGTCTCTAAGTCGCAAGTTGACTCATCTACGACTACAACCACGACTACGACGACGACCAAGGCTCCTGGGCACGACGGCAGCAGCATTGGCAGCCCGCTCTTGGTGCAGGCACCGCTGGTGCTGCTCGCCTCCACTGTTGTGGCCTCCGTGGCTGCGTGGTGAGGAGAGAGGTGCGCCTGACGACTTCCGGGAGGGGAGGAGAGGGTGCGGCTGTGCGCCGTCGGTCTGTGAGTCCTTGCTATGTGTGTTTGTGTGGCCTCTCCGCCCCTCGGCGTGCGGGAGCACCGATTGGCACGAGCCCTCCCTCTCCGTCCCCTCCAAGGTGCATCGTGTCCTGGCACATATACGTGTGTCAGTTCATGCAATTGTGGTGGTTTTCTTTTTTTTCTTTTCTTTTTTTTTGTGCGGTGGCAGCACTTGCCATTCCGCTGTTTTTTTCTTTTTTCAGTGAGTGGCTGTGTCCCTCTCTTTTTCTTGTTTTTTGGTGGTTGTTTCACCCGCCGCCGTGGGCTTGTGCGCGTGGTGCCCTGGCACCTGCCGCCTCCCACGGACGGCTGCACACAAATGTATGTTCCCCTCTCTCTTTCTTTATATGTAGGAATACGCTATGTGTCGTTTCGCGTGCGGATGCATTGGCGCTTCATTGTCTTTCCACCCTTTCTTGCGTTCGTTTGTTCGCTGGGGCGTGTGCTGTATTGACTGGGTCGTTTGGAGGATTGGGCTTTGAATCTCTCTTTCTCTCTGTGTGCGTGTTGGCCTGCCGTGTGCCTCTGTCGCAGCTCCTGACTTCTTGTGCTCCTGTGCGTTTGTGCTGTGCTATGCATTTGTTTGTTTCTTCCTCTTTCGCTTTTCCCCTCTCTCGCTCCCCCCTCAACCACCCCCGTGACACCACAAACCGAGACAGAGTCTGCACCCCAAGCAACCAACGCAATCCCACGAAACAAAACAACACCACAGAAGGCCAACTGAAAGGATGATGATGCGCAACGTTCTGTGCCTGCTCGTCTTTGCCCTCTGCTGCGCGTGCGTGTTTGCCGCGGCAGACGCCAGCGTCTCTAAGTCGCAAGTTGACTCATCTACGACTACAACCACGACTACGACGACGACGACTACGTCCACGTCTACGACGACGACCAAGGCTCCTGGGCACGACGGCAGCAGCATTGGCAGCCCGCTCTTGGTGCAGGCACCGCTGGTGCTGCTCGCCTCCACTGTTGTGGCCTCCGTGGCTGCGTGGTGAGGAGAGAGGTGCGCCTGACGACTTCCGGGAGGGGAGGAGAGGGTGCGGCTGTGCGCCGTCGGTCTGTGAGTCCTTGCTATGTGTGTTTGTGTGGCCTCTCCGCCCCTCGGCGTGCGGGAGCACCGATTGGCACGAGCCCTCCCTCTCCGTCCCCTCCAAGGTGCATCGTGTCCTGGCACATATACGTGTGTCAGTTCATGCAATTGTGGTGGTTTTCTTTTTTTTCTTTTCTTTTTTTTTGTGCGGTGGCAGCACTTGCCATTCCGCTGTTTTTTTCTTTTTCAGTGAGTGGCTGTGTCCCTCTCTTTTTCTTGTTTTTTAGTGGTTGTTTCACCCGCCGCCGTGGGCTTGTGCGCGTGGTGCCCTGGCACCTGCCGCCTCCCACGGACGGCTGCACACAAATGTATGTTCCCCTCTCTCTTTCTTTATATGTAGGAATACGCTATGTGTCGTTTCGCGTGCGGATGCATTGGCGCTTCATTGTCTTTCCACCCTTTCTTGCGTTCGTTTGTTCGCTGGGGCGTGTGCTGTATTGACTGGGTCGTTTGGAGGATTGGGCTTTGAATCTCTCTTTCTCTCTGTGTGCGTGTTGGCCTGCCGTGTGCCTCTGTCGCAGCTCCTGACTTCTTGTGCTCCTGTGCGTTTGTGCTGTGCTATGCATTTGTTTGTTTCTTCCTCTTTCGCTTTTCCCCTCTCTCGCTCCCCCCTCAACCACCCCCGTGACACCACAAACCGAGACAGAGTCTGCACCCCAAGCAACCAACGCAATCCCACGAAACAAAACAACACCACAGAAGGCCAACTGAAAGGATGATGATGCGCAACGTTCTGTGCCTGCTCGTCTTTGCCCTCTGCTGCGCGTGCGTGTTTGCCGCGGCAGACGCCAGCGTCTCTAAGTCGCAAGTTGACTCATCTACGACTACAACCACGACTACGACGACGACCAAGGCTCCTGGGCACGACGGCAGCAGCATTGGCAGCCCGCTCTTGGTGCAGGCACCGCTGGTGCTGCTCGCCTCCACTGTTGTGGCCTCCGTGGCTGCGTGGTGAGGAGAGAGGTGCGCCTGACGACTTCCGGGAGGGGAGGAGAGGGTGCGGCTGTGCGCCGTCGGTCTGTGAGTCCTTGCTATGTGTGTTTGTGTGGCCTCTCCGCCCCTCGGCGTGCGGGAGCACCGATTGGCACGAGCCCTCCCTCTCCGTCCCCTCCAAGGTGCATCGTGTCCTGGCACATATACGTGTGTCAGTTCATGCAATTGTGGTGGTTTTCTTTTTTTTCTTTTCTTTTTTTTTGTGCGGTGGCAGCACTTGCCATTCCGCTGTTTTTTTCTTTTTTCAGTGAGTGGCTGTGTCCCTCTCTTTTTCTTGTTTTTTGGTGGTTGTTTCACCCGCCGCCGTGGGCTTGTGCGCGTGGTGCCCTGGCACCTGCCGCCTCCCACGGACGGCTGCACACAAATGTATGTTCCCCTCTCTCTTTCTTTATATGTAGGAATACGCTATGTGTCGTTTCGCGTGCGGATGCATTGGCGCTTCATTGTCTTTCCACCCTTTCTTGCGTTCGTTTGTTCGCTGGGGTGTGTGCTGTATTGACTGGGTCGTTTGGAGGATTGGGCTTTGAATCTCTCTTTCTCTCTGTGTGCGTGTTGGCCTGCCGTGTGCCTCTGTCGCAGCTCCTGACTTCTTGTGCTCCTGTGCGTTTGTGCTGTGCTATGCATTTGTTTGTTTCTTCCTCTTTCGCTTTTCCCCTCTCTCGCTCCCCCCTCAACCACCCCCGTGACACCACAAACCGAGACAGAGTCTGCACCCCAAGCAACCAACGCAATCCCACGAAACAAAACAACACCACAGAAGGCCAACTGAAAGGATGATGATGCGCAACGTTCTGTGCCTGCTCGTCTTTGCCCTCTGCTGCGCGTGCGTGTTTGCCGCGGCAGACGCCAGCGTCTCTAAGTCGCAAGTTGACTCATCTACGACTACAACCACGACTACGACGACGACGACCAAGGCTCCTGGGCACGACGGCAGCAGCATTGGCAGCCCGCTCTTGGTGCAGGCACCGCTGGTGCTGCTCGCCTCCACTGTTGTGGCCTCCGTGGCTGCGTGGTGAGGAGAGAGGTGCGCCTGACGACTTCCGGGAGGGGAGGAGAGGGTGCGGCTGTGCGCCGTCGGTCTGTGAGTCCTTGCTATGTGTGTTTGTGTGGCCTCTCCGCCCCTCGGCGTGCGGGAGCACCGATTGGCACGAGCCCTCCCTCTCCGTCCCCTCCAAGGTGCATCGTGTCCTGGCACATATACGTGTGTCAGTTCATGCAATTGTGGTGGTTTTCTTTTTTTTCTTTTCTTTTTTTTTGTGCGGTGGCAGCACTTGCCATTCCGCTGTTTTTTTCTTTTTTCAGTGAGTGGCTGTGTCCCTCTCTTTTTCTTGTTTTTTAGTGGTTGTTTCACCCGCCGCCGTGGGCTTGTGCGCGTGGTGCCCTGGCACCTGCCGCCTCCCACGGACGGCTGCACACAAATGTATGTTCCCCTCTCTCTTTCTTTATATGTAGGAATACGCTATGTGTCGTTTCGCGTGCGGATGCATTGGCGCTTCATTGTCTTTCCACCCTTTCTTGCGTTCGTTTGTTCGCTGGGGTGTGTGCTGTATTGACTGGGTCGTTTGGAGGATTGGGCTTTGAATCTCTCTTTCTCTCTGTGTGCGTGTTGGCCTGCCGTGTGCCTCTGTCGCAGCTCCTGACTTCTTGTGCTCCTGTGCGTTTGTGCTGTGCTATGCATTTGTTTGTTTCTTCCTCTTTCGCTTTTCCCCTCTCTCGCTCCCCCCTCAACCACCCCCGTGACACCACAAACCGAGACAGAGTCTGCACCCCAAGCAACCAACGCAATCCCACGAAACAAAACAACACCACAGAAGGCCAACTGAAAGGATGATGATGCGCAACGTTCTGTGCCTGCTCGTCTTTGCCCTCTGCTGCGCGTGCGTGTTTGCCGCGGCAGACGCCAGCGTCTCTAAGTCGCAAGTTGACTCATCTACGACTACAACCACGACTACGACGACGACCAAGGCTCCTGGGCACGACGGCAGCAGCATTGGCAGCCCGCTCTTGGTGCAGGCACCGCTGGTGCTGCTCGCCTCCACTGTTGTGGCCTCCGTGGCTGCGTGGTGAGGAGAGAGGTGCGCCTGACGACTTCCGGGAGGGGAGGAGAGGGTGCGGCTGTGCGCCGTCGGTCTGTGAGTCCTTGCTATGTGTGTTTGTGTGGCCTCTCCGCCCCTCGGCGTGCGGGAGCACCGATTGGCACGAGCCCTCCCTCTCCGTCCCCTCCAAGGTGCATCGTGTCCTGGCACATATACGTGTGTCAGTTCATGCAATTGTGGTGGTTTTCTTTTTTTTCTTTTCTTTTTTTTTGTGCGGTGGCAGCACTTGCCATTCCGCTGTTTTTTTCTTTTTTCAGTGAGTGGCTGTGTCCCTCTCTTTTTCTTGTTTTTTGGTGGTTGTTTCACCCGCCGCCGTGGGCTTGTGCGCGTGGTGCCCTGGCACCTGCCGCCTCCCACGGACGGCTGCACACAAATGTATGTTCCCCTCTCTCTTTCTTTATATGTAGGAATACGCTATGTGTCGTTTCGCGTGCGGATGCATTGGCGCTTCATTGTCTTTCCACCCTTTCTTGCGTTCGTTTGTTCGCTGGGGTGTGTGCTGTATTGACTGGGTCGTTTGGAGGATTGGGCTTTGAATCTCTCTTTCTCTCTGTGTGCGTGTTGGCCTGCCGTGTGCCTCTGTCGCAGCTCCTGACTTCTTGTGCTCCTGTGCGTTTGTGCTGTGCTATGCATTTGTTTGTTTCTTCCTCTTTCGCTTTTCCCCTCTCTCGCTCCCCCCTCAACCACCCCCGTGACACCACAAACCGAGACAGAGTCTGCACCCCAAGCAACCAACGCAATCCCACGAAACAAAACAACACCACAGAAGGCCAACTGAAAGGATGATGATGCGCAACGTTCTGTGCCTGCTCGTCTTTGCCCTCTGCTGCGCGTGCGTGTTTGCCGCGGCAGACGCCAGCGTCTCTAAGTCGCAAGTTGACTCATCTACGACTACAACCACGACTACGACGACGACGACTACGTCCACGTCTACGACGACGACCAAGGCTCCTGGGCACGACGGCAGCAGCATTGGCAGCCCGCTCTTGGTGCAGGCACCGCTGGTGCTGCTCGCCTCCACTGTTGTGGCCTCCGTGGCTGCGTGGTGAGGAGAGAGGTGCGCCTGACGACTTCCGGGAGGGGAGGAGAGGGTGCGGCTGTGCGCCGTCGGTCTGTGAGTCCTTGCTATGTGTGTTTGTGTGGCCTCTCCGCCCCTCGGCGTGCGGGAGCACCGATTGGCACGAGCCCTCCCTCTCCGTCCCCTCCAAGGTGCATCGTGTCCTGGCACATATACGTGTGTCAGTTCATGCAATTGTGGTGGTTTTCTTTTTTTTCTTTTCTTTTTTTTTGTGCGGTGGCAGCACTTGCCATTCCGCTGTTTTTTTCTTTTTTCAGTGAGTGGCTGTGTCCCTCTCTTTTTCTTGTTTTTTAGTGGTTGTTTCACCCGCCGCCGTGGGCTTGTGCGCGTGGTGCCCTGGCACCTGCCGCCTCCCACGGACGGCTGCACACAAATGTATGTTCCCCTCTCTCTTTCTTTATATGTAGGAATACGCTATGTGTCGTTTCGCGTGCGGATGCATTGGCGCTTCATTGTCTTTCCACCCTTTCTTGCGTTCGTTTGTTCGCTGGGGTGTGTGCTGTATTGACTGGGTCGTTTGGAGGATTGGGCTTTGAATCTCTCTTTCTCTCTGTGTGCGTGTTGGCCTGCTGTGTGCCTCTGTCGCAGCTCCTGACTTCTTGTGCTCCTGTGCGTTTGTGCTGTGCTATGCATTTGTTTGTTTCTTCCTCTTTCGCTTTTCCCCTCTCTCGCTCCCCCCTCAACCACCCCCGTGACACCACAAACCGAGACAGAGTCTGCACCCCAAGCAACCAACGCAATCCCACGAAACAAAACAACACCACAGAAGGCCAACTGAAAGGATGATGATGCGCAACGTTCTGTGCCTGCTCGTCTTTGCCCTCTGCTGCGCGTGCGTGTTTGCCGCGGCAGACGCCAGCGTCTCTAAGTCGCAAGTTGACTCATCTACGACTACAACCACGACTACGACGACGACGACTACGTCCACGTCTACGACGACGACCAAGGCTCCTGGGCACGACGGCAGCAGCATTGGCAGCCCGCTCTTGGTGCAGGCACCGCTGGTGCTGCTCGCCTCCACTGTTGTGGCCTCCGTGGCTGCGTGGTGAGGAGAGAGGTGCGCCTGACGACTTCCGGGAGGGGAGGAGAGGGTGCGGCTGTGCGCCGTCGGTCTGTGAGTCCTTGCTATGTGTGTTTGTGTGGCCTCTCCGCCCCTCGGCGTGCGGGAGCACCGATTGGCACGAGCCCTCCCTCTCCGTCCCCTCCAAGGTGCATCGTGTCCTGGCACATATACGTGTGTCAGTTCATGCAATTGTGGTGGTTTTCTTTTTTTTCTTTTCTTTTTTTTTGTGCGGTGGCAGCACTTGCCATTCCGCTGTTTTTTTCTTTTTTCAGTGAGTGGCTGTGTCCCTCTCTTTTTCTTGTTTTTTAGTGGTTGTTTCACCCGCCGCCGTGGGCTTGTGCGCGTGGTGCCCTGGCACCTGCCGCCTCCCACGGACGGCTGCACACAAATGTATGTTCCCCTCTCTCTTTCTTTATATGTAGGAATACGCTATGTGTCGTTTCGCGTGCGGATGCATTGGCGCTTCATTGTCTTTCCACCCTTTCTTGCGTTCGTTTGTTCGCTGGGGTGTGTGCTGTATTGACTGGGTCGTTTGGAGGATTGGGCTTTGAATCTCTCTTTCTCTCTGTGTGCGTGTTGGCCTGCCGTGTGCCTCTGTCGCAGCTCCTGACTTCTTGTGCTCCTGTGCGTTTGTGCTGTGCTATGCATTTGTTTGTTTCTTCCTCTTTCGCTTTTCCCCTCTCTCGCTCCCCCCTCAACCACCCCCGTGACACCACAAACCGAGACAGAGTCTGCACCCCAAGCAACCAACGCAATCCCACGAAACAAAACAACACCACAGAAGGCCAACTGAAAGGATGATGATGCGCAACGTTCTGTGCCTGCTCGTCTTTGCCCTCTGCTGCGCGTGCGTGTTTGCCGCGGCAGACGCCAGCGTCTCTAAGTCGCAAGTTGACTCATCTACGACTACAACCACGACTACGACGACGACGACTACGTCCACGTCTACGACGACGACCAAGGCTCCTGGGCACGACGGCAGCAGCATTGGCAGCCCGCTCTTGGTGCAGGCACCGCTGGTGCTGCTCGCCTCCACTGTTGTGGCCTCCGTGGCTGCGTGGTGAGGAGAGAGGTGCGCCTGACGACTTCCGGGAGGGGAGGAGAGGGTGCGGCTGTGCGCCGTCGGTCTGTGAGTCCTTGCTATGTGTGTTTGTGTGGCCTCTCCGCCCCTCGGCGTGCGGGAGCACCGATTGGCACGAGCCCTCCCTCTCCGTCCCCTCCAAGGTGCATCGTGTCCTGGCACATATACGTGTGTCAGTTCATGCAATTGTGGTGGTTTTCTTTTTTTTCTTTTCTTTTTTTTTGTGCGGTGGCAGCACTTGCCATTCCGCTGTTTTTTTCTTTTTTCAGTGAGTGGCTGTGTCCCTCTCTTTTTCTTGTTTTTTGGTGGTTGTTTCACCCGCCGCCGTGGGCTTGTGCGCGTGGTGCCCTGGCACCTGCCGCCTCCCACGGACGGCTGCACACAAATGTATGTTCCCCTCTCTCTTTCTTTATATGTAGGAATACGCTATGTGTCGTTTCGCGTGCGGATGCATTGGCGCTTCATTGTCTTTCCACCCTTTCTTGCGTTCGTTTGTTCGCTGGGGTGTGTGCTGTATTGACTGGGTCGTTTGGAGGATTGGGCTTTGAATCTCTCTTTCTCTCTGTGTGCGTGTTGGCCTGCTGTGTGCCTCTGTCGCAGCTCCTGACTTCTTGTGCTCCTGTGCGTTTGTGCTGTGCTATGCATTTGTTTGTTTCTTCCTCTTTCGCTTTTCCCCTCTCTCGCTCCCCCCTCAACCACCCCCGTGACACCACAAACCGAGACAGAGTCTGCACCCCAAGCAACCAACGCAATCCCACGAAACAAAACAACACCACAGAAGGCCAACTGAAAGGATGATGATGCGCAACGTTCTGTGCCTGCTCGTCTTTGCCCTCTGCTGCGCGTGCGTGTTTGCCGCGGCAGACGCCAGCGTCTCTAAGTCGCAAGTTGACTCATCTACGACTACAACCACGACTACGACGACGACGACTACGTCCACGTCTACGACGACGACCAAGGCTCCTGGGCACGACGGCAGCAGCATTGGCAGCCCGCTCTTGGTGCAGGCACCGCTGGTGCTGCTCGCCTCCACTGTTGTGGCCTCCGTGGCTGCGTGGTGAGGAGAGAGGTGCGCCTGACGACTTCCGGGAGGGGAGGAGAGGGTGCGGCTGTGCGCCGTCGGTCTGTGAGTCCTTGCTATGTGTGTTTGTGTGGCCTCTCCGCCCCTCGGCGTGCGGGAGCACCGATTGGCACGAGCCCTCCCTCTCCGTCCCCTCCAAGGTGCATCGTGTCCTGGCACATATACGTGTGTCAGTTCATGCAATTGTGGTGGTTTTCTTTTTTTTCTTTTCTTTTTTTTTGTGCGGTGGCAGCACTTGCCATTCCGCTGTTTTTTTCTTTTTTCAGTGAGTGGCTGTGTCCCTCTCTTTTTCTTGTTTTTTGGTGGTTGTTTCACCCGCCGCCGTGGGCTTGTGCGCGTGGTGCCCTGGCACCTGCCGCCTCCCACGGACGGCTGCACACAAATGTATGTTCCCCTCTCTCTTTCTTTATATGTAGGAATACGCTATGTGTCGTTTCGCGTGCGGATGCATTGGCGCTTCATTGTCTTTCCACCCTTTCTTGCGTTCGTTTGTTCGCTGGGGTGTGTGCTGTATTGACTGGGTCGTTTGGAGGATTGGGCTTTGAATCTCTCTTTCTCTCTGTGTGCGTGTTGGCCTGCCGTGTGCCTCTGTCGCAGCTCCTGACTTCTTGTGCTCCTGTGCGTTTGTGCTGTGCTATGCATTTGTTTGTTTCTTCCTCTTTCGCTTTTCCCCTCTCTCGCTCCCCCCTCAACCACCCCCGTGACACCACAAACCGAGACAGAGTCTGCACCCCAAGCAACCAACGCAATCCCACGAAACAAAACAACACCACAGAAGGCCAACTGAAAGGATGATGATGCGCAACGTTCTGTGCCTGCTCGTCTTTGCCCTCTGCTGCGCGTGCGTGTTTGCCGCGGCAGACGCCAGCGTCTCTAAGTCGCAAGTTGACTCATCTACGACTACAACCACGACTACGACGACGACGACTACGTCCACGTCTACGACGACGACCAAGGCTCCTGGGCACGACGGCAGCAGCATTGGCAGCCCGCTCTTGGTGCAGGCACCGCTGGTGCTGCTCGCCTCCACTGTTGTGGCCTCCGTGGCTGCGTGGTGAGGAGAGAGGTGCGCCTGACGACTTCCGGGAGGGGAGGAGAGGGTGCGGCTGTGCGCCGTCGGTCTGTGAGTCCTTGCTATGTGTGTTTGTGTGGCCTCTCCGCCCCTCGGCGTGCGGGAGCACCGATTGGCACGAGCCCTCCCTCTCCGTCCCCTCCAAGGTGCATCGTGTCCTGGCACATATACGTGTGTCAGTTCATGCAATTGTGGTGGTTTTCTTTTTTTTCTTTTCTTTTTTTTTGTGCGGTGGCAGCACTTGCCATTCCGCTGTTTTTTTCTTTTTTCAGTGAGTGGCTGTGTCCCTCTCTTTTTCTTGTTTTTTGGTGGTTGTTTCACCCGCCGCCGTGGGCTTGTGCGCGTGGTGCCCTGGCACCTGCCGCCTCCCACGGACGGCTGCACGCAAATGTATGTTCCCCTCTCTCTTTCTTTATATGTAGGAATACGCTATGTGTCGTTTCGCGTGCGGATGCATTGGCGCTTCATTGTCTTTCCACCCTTTCTTGCGTTCGTTTGTTCGCTGGGGCGTGTGCTGTATTGACTGGGTCGTTTGTAGGATTGGGCTTTGAATCTCTCTCTCTCTCTCTCGTTTTGTGTGTGCGCGTTGCTGTTATGTGTTGGGGAAGTTCTTTATGTTCTTTTTGTCTGGGCGAGTGTGTGCTTATCTTCTTTTTTTTTGTTTAGTTTTTGTTCTCAGTTTTCTTAGTTTTTTTTTTTTGGTGTTGTTGTGTTGAGTATGTTGCGTAGCTTTTCTTTTCTGCGTTGTGTGAAGGGGAGTGGTGTTGCTTATGGGCGGTCAATGCAGATTGGAGAACTTGACCGTCGTGGACGGTTTAATTTGGATGAAGCTGCAGACGCTCTAAACCTTGATCCGGCGTACATCGCTGCATTGTATAAACCTCTGCATTACACATTTGCTGTGCGGGGTCAGCACTATCCAGCAGAACAAGGTCGTGTAAGTAGGCCTGGATCGCTCAGCTCTTCGCGTAATAGTTTGTTTCCATTGTACCGGCGTAACAATTATCTCGATTCGCAACTTATGCGACTTAATAGACACCGTATCACCACGGAGTAATGATTTTGTGTTTTTGTGTTTGTTACTGGGTGGTTGAATGGTGTTTAAAAGGTGTACCCATTATATACATGTCGATGTAGATGTTTTTAGCGGTTTGTATTTAAGTTACTGTTTGTTTATTTTTGCTTGTATACAGTTTACTGTCGAGCTCATTCTTTTTTTTTTTTCTTCTTTTTTAATCGTTTTTGGTTTGTTGTTGCCCTTAGTATTCAGCTGTTCACATAAGCCTCGTTTATACTGGTTATCACACACACACACACAGACAGTGAAGTGAGTGAGTGAGTGAGTGAGTGTTTATATTATTGAGAAGGTGGGAATACATAAACGTACACACAGAGAGTTAAAAAGTTCTGAGACGGTTTGTTTTTATCCCAGTAAAGGCTTTCTTTTAGTTGTTATTTGTATCCGTCCTTCACGTGAATAAGTAAAAAAAAACAAACAAAACATAAAACTATACTTCGTTTCTAAATAACCTGGAAAAGGAAGAAATAAAAAGACGGAGACGTACCGATACAAAAGAAAAAAAGAAAGGAAAGAACAATATACAGGGTAGAGTTCACACAGAGACCAAAAGAGAAGCAGGTGCGGCAAAAAGAGAAAAAAAAGCGAGAGAGAGAGAGAGATGCCGGAGGCGACGGATGCCACCTCTCGTGAAAGTCGCACGGTGGCTGCTGCACCAAAGCGAAAACAAGAACTGAAGCAATCTTTACCGTTTCCATCGAATCGCCTGTCGCCAGTGTCACTGTCCTCAAACCCGGACGATGTGATGAACGCAAATCAAGAGCCCACCAAACAGCATAGCCCGCATACTGCCGTGGCATGTTCAATAGTAGACTCGTCACTTGGAGAAAGAAGTGGCGTGAATGACGGCAACCCTTCTGTTTCTTTAGCATTGTCATTCCAGTCACCAATACCGTCGCCGTTACTGCACGGGATTCGATTGCCCATTGTTTTGCCATCTGATGGAATTGCGCCACACCGCCATGGGGAACTGGAGGAGCATGAATCGTTGCGAGAAAGGAAGGAGAAGCAGGCGGGGTTTCCGTTGGATGCTCTTCGTCTTGTGTGTGAGCAAATGGGCAGTGTTCTTGAGCGACAAGATGAGTCTTTTCGTGAGGCTGATCTCCGCGTTCGACAGCAATCGTCGCACTCAGTGCCAATATTAGATGTAGATAATAAACAAGAGAATCAAATTTATCATGGGGAGTTGCGTGCACGTGAGCATGCTAGCTCATCATTGTCATTGATGTTGCCTTGTGCGCATGTTTATAAGGAAGGAGGGAAAGGAGAGGAGGGGGAAGGAGAGGAGGAGTACCACGGACAACAACAACAACACGAAAAACAGCAGTTCATGGTGGGAACTACAGGAGCTAGTTCGGTTGCAAGACAAGAGATATCAATGGTGTCATCACCGCAGGTGCATTCTGCTACGTTGTACCGGCCAATTTCCACAGCCCCTGTTTCATTTTATGATATGACATGTGAGGAAGAAAGAGTTGTATTGGAACAGGCTCAACTAAAGGAATACGGAGAAAGGGAGCAGAATCAAGAAAGCTATAGGGGAATATTCGGAAAAAGAGATGGACAGGGTGACTCTCAACAACAGGTTATTACGCTACATCCAACAATTAGCGCTAGTTTCTTGGAGGGATCACCAACGATGTGTCCATCTCTTTCTCCCCCTGCCTCTCCTCTGGGAATAACACCGGTAATGTCCATGACAGCCCCGGTAATATGCATGGAAAGTGTTCCAAGCGTATCCATCTCACCACTCTCACGGCCGCTTTCTGCCTGGATAGAGAGTCCGCACTCCTCATATCTTCCGCGGCGAGAGTCTCTTGGATATGGTGGAATCTCTACACCGTCGCAAACACCCCATCAGCAGTCGGGAACGGAACCCTCACCGCGTGGTGGGTTACCCCAATTATTTT
Organism: Trypanosoma lewisi; assembly: GCA_036321185.1. Taxonomy (NCBI): domain Eukaryota; phylum Euglenozoa; class Kinetoplastea; order Trypanosomatida; family Trypanosomatidae; genus Trypanosoma; species Trypanosoma lewisi. The sequence continues at coordinate 129,696 of JAWVMQ010000008.1, read as the reverse complement.
CCTCTCCCCCGAATAAATGTAGTTGCTTGGAAGCCCCTCTTGTGTCACATGGATGGAGTTTCTCGGGTATCCTTGATGTAAGTTTCAACCGGACGCCAAGGTGCTCTTCCACCTCAAATTTCTCGCAGCGACATCATGGATGCATCTCAAAAAATTTAAGCAGCAACAGCGATGTTGTCTTTACGTGTTCCGTGAGCAACGACTCGGTTGCGTCTGCTACACAAGAGCAGCAGGATAGACGCGTGGGAAAATCATCACCGGTAACACCCGTAACAAGTACATTGTCAGCAGCGGCAGCAGCCAAAGAAAAGAAAGAAGATGAAGAAAAAGCAAGAGTAGCTGAAGGTGTAGCAGGAAGAGAAGGAACTACATTAAGTCCCGGTGGAGTACCTGCAGTAGTATCAGCAATAACTGCCCAAGTACCGCCTGTTCAGATTATGCGTAGACCCCCAACAGTGCCACTAAGGAATCCTCCACAAAAGAGTTCCCAACATGGTAACGACCAGAGTTTTTCTGATGAAGACCCGCACCGCGCGACGCTATGTGGGAATGATTATAGTAGCAATAGTTGTGATGACGATGACAATGACAACAGTAGGGAGAAATTGATGCGGACGACTTATCATCATTGTCGTCAACGTCTCTTTGAGCCGTCACATTCGCTTTGGCGAAGTTCCCGTCGTCACGGCTTGCGTAATGCACACAAGCGGATGAAGCGATATGACGATGAAGATAATAATATTGGTAACAATAATAATAATAGTAATACTGAAATATGGGATTTATCTTCACGGCTCAAGGAGTTGGAGCGGATTCGTGTTAGTAATCACGAGGCACTTGAGGAGCGTGAAATGCAAAGTTTGCGTTCATCGGAATTGGAGCTTTTTCCTCTTGAAGGCATTGTCATGGAGCGTGATGTGGGTGCAAAGAACGGAACTGTGAGTGGTAGTAGCCATTGCATGGGTCAAACAGAGACTTTTCTCGGACTGCAGAAAACTCACATGCATGTATCTAATGGAGAGCTGATTAACAGGGACAATGATGTTGATTATATTGATGATTATGATGCTAACAACAATAACAATAATAATGAAGAGAATTCTGGGGAGCCACCGAATACCTTGGATGATACAATTCAGCCCAGTGAGGTAGAAAAGGAAGAAGTATCAGTAAAATCCAGAGGAAAAGGAAAACGAAGCAGCAAAGAAAAGAATCGTGGCAATAATGTAGAAGAGAAAAAAGAGGAAAACGTTGGTGATTCCTCTAGTATGGGGTCTACCATCTCTGTGCCATTCTTAGTCTCTGCAGTAAATAAAAAGAAGCAAAGTGATCTTTCTCCCAAGGATTCATCGAATAACATCTATTGTGAAAACAATAAGGAGGAAAACGAAGAAGGGAGGAAGAACAATAGTTTCCATGAGAAGGATGATGACGTGAAGAATACACGAGCAACACGAGCCGCCGATCCGCCTCCTTACACAGGGAACATAGAAGAAGAGAAAATAGACAACAAGGAGAAGGGCCTTGACGGTAATGATGAGACGAAGGAGGAGGATAGTTTGACTATGAAAGCAAATCCCATGGATTCAAGTCTCTACTCTCTCTGCTTAGGCAAACACCTGCGTGCATGCAAAAAGACACCAAACTCCACCCCCCGAGTTCTCTTGAAACGTACCCCGCGCGCCACGACATTATCACGCCAACGAACAAACTTGGCCTCATGGGTGCGTCATATTCCCCTTAAACAACGTAAAGATGCAATGAAGAAATTCATCAGAGAAAGTAATGCGTTCGGTAAGAATGGGCGTGCAGGAGTCTCTCCAAAGAAGGGTAGGAAAACTGATGGGAAGGATGAAGTGAATAACGTCGTGCCCCATCGACGGAGAAAAGTAGTTATAACGAGGCTCCCCCCGTCAAGAGGAGGGGAGGATGGACTGACATCTCATGGCGGTATAAATAGTTTGGCTGCGGCGTCTCCGACCCCAACGCGGTCTATTTCTGCAACTCGGTCACCGTCATCATCCTCAACAACAACAACAACAACAACAACAACGACAACAATAACAATAACCGCGGCGGCAGCAGCGGCGGCGTGTATGAATACTGCGACATACATGAGAAGCTCTACAACGCTCCTGGACCGTAGAGGATGGAATGAGACACAAACACAAGGCACTTCACCAGCACAACACGTCACAATTACCAAGCAACATGGAACAACAACAACAACAGCACCAAATATGGCTGTGGTGACATCTATTTCTTCACCGTCACCACCACCACCGCTCTTGCCGCCATCCTCATCGTCATCGTACCCTGTTGTTGCTGCCGCCACGTCAAATGCTCACGCAGAACGCCCTTCTTCTTTACGAGCCGGGAAACAAGATTCCCTACAAGCACCCACAACCGTGTCACGGTGTACAAGGAGTGGGAATGATCATGTAGGAGGAGTACACAGCAATAATAATAATAATAATAATAATAAAACTTTTAGACATGTAATGTTTGCTCAAAAATCATCGTTGAATGCATCTTCTATATTAGCCTCTGCAGAGAGGAAGCGTATTCATGAGAATGGAAGCCACGTGGTGGGCTTTGTAGATACGACAGAAGATTATGACCCTGCGTTAACCAATGGAAAAGGAATTCATAAAGCAACCCCTCAGCTTGTATCGTGTGAAACCTCATGTGGAACCAATGATTCCACGACAACACCACCAACATCTACACAATCGTTGAAAGAGAAGACATCAACACATCGATGTACTGTTGGAATTGCAGATGTAAGTCACACACCAGTGATGTCTCGATCTAGTAAAATTGACATGAAAAAAGGTCAGAGTCCATCTTGTAAAACGGTGACAATGCGTTTCGTGGACCCGCCAACGACATGTTTTCCCGGCCCCAGTATCCATGATGCTCCATATTCAATAGATGTAAGTAATACTTGTGGCTCAACTGGAGGAGGAGGAGGAGTATCGCTACAGCCACCTCACGCCTTGGAAAAACATTCACTGTCAAGAACAACAAGCGCATCAAATCCAAAACAAAGAAATACTACATCAACTCTCATGACTGGACGAAGTAATAACAGTACTGATACCCATAATAATAGTGATGTGATGTTGTTCTCACGGTCAAAACCGACACATGGTACTGCGACAACGCAATCAGCACCTGTGCTACGATCCCCCCAAAAAATAACTATTGGATCAACGCGGGGGAAGTTTAGCAGTAGTAGTAATAATACTAACAATAATAATTATTTAACATCTACACGACAGACCTTTGCACGGGTGACATCACAGTATCCATATCATGGTGTCAAGGGTCACCAAGGCTTCATGGCGCCCGAGCGATGATGACGTCCATGTCCTTTCTCGCGGTTTTGGTACAGATGCTCGCCACATGCAAACAGATTTTGTTCGTCTACCCACATCACCACCCTGATTGTACCTTCACCGTTACTATTGTGTTTTTTTCTCTTCTTCTTCTTCTTGGTGTTCTTGTTTGAGTTGGGGAGGGTGGTGATGAGTGAGGTAGAGACTGGACGTGTGCTGATACATATTCATGTAATCTGTTTGAAGAGGGGCTGTCTTTTCTTTCATTTTTTCTTCCTTGTCTCTATGATGGATATTTGTCTTCCTACTTTTCTTGGCGTGTGCCTTGCTATGTTTTCTCCACTATTTATATGCTTATATATTTTTTGTTCCGTTTTTTTTTGTTGTTGGACTGTTATGTAAGCATATATGAATTTCTTTCTTTCCTTTTTCTCATATATGTATATATATGAGGAATATAGGAAAAAAAAATGAACAAAAACGAATTTTTTTTTTTGGTTGCCACCGTTTTCATTGTTCTTGCTTTTGCTATATTGTATTCGGTCTCATTCGCTTTCTTTTCTACCACCACTTTATTTGGTATCTTTTTTTCTTGCTGTCCATAACCGACCTCCTCTCCTCTTTCCCCACTAACAGCAGTAGCAGGGAGAAAAAAGCATCACGGGCCCCGTGATATATATATATATGAGGGACTGCAGTGGCGATGGAGAGGAGGAGGCGCTTTTGTGGACGATGATGTGCGATGCGTTGCACATGCTCTAACCTTTTTTTTTTTGTGTGTGTGTGTTTCTTCTTGATGTTAATGTTTTATGTATGAGTCGTTCCTCGGAAGGTCATGGAACCAACGGAATCTGAGCCCCTTTAAAGCTGCTCGGTGATGTGGTTCGAAATCATTGTATGGAAGGATGGGATGAAGAAAAACAACCCTTACAGTTTGGTGGCGCTACATGCGTCGCGGCAGCATGGGTACGTTTGAAAAAAAAAAATGGTTTATGCTGCTGCGGGAGGAAGAGAGGGAGAGTCTGTGCGAGTTTTTCTTTTTCTTTTTTCTTTCGGGGGAGAAGTTCACTTTATAGTCTGATACCGGATTTATTATTATTATTATTATTATTATTATTATTATTATTATTATTATTATGCTTTTCGCCTTTTTCTGTGTGCGCTTATTGTTTCTGATACATTCTCATTGATGATTTTCAATGTATTTTCTCTCCCCCTTTTCCTTCCCTTTTTCCCCCTCTTCTTTTCCCTTTGTATGTATGCATGTATTTCTGAGAGATTATTTCGTTTTTCCTTCCGCTTTATGTGTGGATACAGCAAGTATCCCTTCTCCACGTTTATTTATTTACTTCTTTTTCTTTTTCTTTTTTCTCTCCCAACTTCTAGTACTTCTTTTTCTTTTCCTTTCATTTCATTTCAATTTTTTTTTTTTAATGTTCACGTTCACAATATGCACACTCAAGTGATTGCAGCACTTGTTTGTTTGCGCTTTATCATTATTATTAATATTATTAATATTATTATTATTATTATTAATATTATTATTAATGTATATATGTGTGAGCTTCTTGGGAGGAAATGATTACTGTAATGTATGCACGCGTGCATGCACTTTGCGTTGCTTATGTATGGCGGAGGCCGAATGAAAGAAAAGGGAACGAGAAAAACAAAAACAACAGCAACAAAAAAAGCCCCCATTTCTGTTTTCGATGGTGAGAGGAAGGGGAGGAGAAGAAAAACAAAAAGAGTATTATGTGTGTCTGTGTTTATCTTTCAGTTGTTTGGAATGTTATTTCTCTCTGCTTCTTTCCCTTTTTTTTTCGTTTTCTTTCATTGTCAACTGTAATTATTCTCATTTCGAGTTCATTTTTATGCGTAAAATATCTTTTTTTTTTTCATTTTAAATCAGTTGTGAAGATGAACGAATGATGTTGTGAGTCTCCCTTGTTCTTTATTATTTATTTATTTGTTTATTTATTTCTCTGATGATGATGGACAGTTCTTTTGATGTATACAGTTTATTATTATTATTATTATTATTATTATTATTATTATTATTATTGTTTCTCCTTTTCTTTCCTTTCCTTGCTCCTTAGTTTTACAGTTAAGATATATATATATATATATAGAGAGAGAGAGAGAGAGAGAGTTCAGTTCAGTTCAGTGAAGTAGAGGGAGAAGTAAATAAAGAAGTACAGAAAATTAAATGTTACATTTTACACCGGTGAACATATCATCCGTGCGGAATAATAATAATGATAACAATGAAAGTATTAATAACAATAATAATAGCGATAGTTCATCGCGGTTTAATATTCCGCCGGCGTGGCGGTCGCTCCTCTCCTGCGTGCCCGCAGGGCGGGGGGGGCGCGGGGGGCCTCGTGACTGTTATGAGCGGCTGGTGGGAATTGAGTTCATTGGGTCCGCCTGCACCGCGGGTCCTCTGCAGGGCGGCGCGGGCAAACCAACACCGCACGGAATGATAATAATAAAAGAAGAGAAGGAAGAAGTTAAAGAGAAGAGAATAAATGATGGGGAAATTATCTCCGTGGTTTATTTCTTCACACTTCTCATTGCGTCGTGTGATGGGAAGAGGACATCCATCGAGGCGGTGCGGTGCGCCTTCTGCGGGAGGGAGAACGATTTATATGATTTCCATAGAAATAATAATAATAATAATAATAATAATAATAATAATAATAATAGTGATAGTGGTGAAGAAGATTGCAGGAATACTTCATCGTTGTTTCATTCAGTTTCAGAGGAGGAGGATTTATTTAATCGCGAGCCGGATCTTTTGCTTCAGTATCTATTGGAGAAACTCCATAATAATATTAACAATATTACTACTACTACTACTAATAATAATAATAATAATAATAATGGTGGTGGTGAGGGCGGTTCAAATGAGTGCACATCTTCCTTTCGGATTATTGACCGCAGGCCGCTGCTGCAGCGCGCTGGAGTAATTGACATCGTGCAGGCAAGTGTGACGGTGCCGCCACTGTCCCCGGAGGAATTGTTACCGTTATTATTCAAAGGGAAGAAGAGGGGGGAGGAAGAAGAAACAGGAGAAATAGCGGGAATGAAAAGAAGACAAGGGGGAGGAGGAGGAGTGAATACTACTAATAAAGAGAAGGAGAGTACTAATAATATTAATAATAATAATAAAGAAGAAGAGAAGAAAAGTAATATTTCTCTCGATGGGTGCACGTGTGGTTCCAAGCGCCGTGGTGGCCGCAGTGTTGCCAGCGACGGTGTGGCGATGTTGTCCTTCACGGAGCGGCTGGAGGCGCAGACGGCGAGGGCCGCAATGCCCGAGAAGACAAGCGAAAAGAACGAAAGGGGAAAGAAAGAAAAACGGCGTTCCTTTGCGAGTCTGCGACGATTTCTACAACGACAGGACAGACATGTAAATACTTTCTTGACAGGAATAAACAAAAAGAAAATATCTTCCACTACTACTATGAATAATATTAATAATAATATTAATACTAATATTAATGATATTAATAATGATAATAATAGTAATAATAATATTAATATTAATAATGATAATAATAATAGTAATATTAATAATGATATTAATATTAATAATGATAATAATAGTACTAATGATATTAATATTAATAATGATAATAGTGCAGGCAGCCGCAAGGAGGAAAAAAAACTATTCTGCGCCTCCTCCTCTTACCGCTACTTTGTGTGGCTGCATGTCATCGGCACCGATTTATTTTACGAGGCGACGGTGACGGAGCGGATGAAAGTCCCAATAATTTCAAAGCGCGAGAGGCGCAGGTCGTCGCCCACGCATCGCCGGTCAACGTCAAGGGCGGCGCGGAATGCCGCCGGCGGGGATAAACACGCGGAGGAGAACAATCCACTCGGGCAGCCACTGTCATCGTTGACATCATGTGAACATACATCGCGGCGTAAATCTTTGGATGACGCCAAAGTGACGCTGTCGTCTATTCCAGCGAATGCGTTTTGTCAGGTGGGATACTTCTTAAAGTGCAGGCATGCAGAAACTAATGCACAGGAGCAGAAGGGACGAAATAATAATAATAATAATGAAAGTATTAATAATAATAATAATAATAATATTACTATTGTTACATATTATTGGATTTCCGCCTGCGATTACTCCAAGCATGGCCTGCAGGTGAAGGAGATATCATACGTGCATGAGAGGCGAGAGATTACTTGTGTCTCTAACTCCTCTGCTGCATCGCGGGCATTACAGTTTTTTGGTTTCAAAGCCGGCGTGCAAGAACAAAAATATAATCCACCGCATAATAATAATAATAATAATAATAATATTAATAATAATAATAATAATGATGAATGTATACACGGCGACTGTTGTTTATCGTTCTCATCATTGTCGTCCTCTTCTTCTGGATTTGAGAAATTAGAAGTTCGCTCCGCCGCGGAGTGGAACGTCGCGCAGTACCCGCAGTGGCACCACTGGGACTCCGTCACGCAGCGGTTGTCTTTTTTTGCTGCATTTGAAGGTTATGATAAATTACGCGTCGTGGCGTTTAATGGACATCCGGATGAACGCAGCTGCGAGTTTGAGAGAAATCTCCCAAGACGACAAAATAATAATAATAATAATAATAATAATAATAATAATATTAATAATAATAATAATATTAATAATGATAATACTGTTAATAATAATAGAGCCTCTTTGCTAGAGGCGTGGGGCACGGCGTGCTGCTCCATGCATTCTCGGCTGCATATAAATCTCTTACCAATTGAGTACGAGGACGGCTCGCGGGATATGATTTTATGTGAGCAGTTATTTCTCTCCCAGTCTCTTCATAAATCATCGTCATCTTTATCTTCACTACCGCCGTCCTCTTCCTTTTCCTCTTCTGCATGTATGTCTGCAGAGGGGAGGGCAAAGTGGAGTGATGTTCCTCCATGCATGACGGAGCAAACGGACAATGAAAATGATGCAAATGTAAAGAAAACTATTTCATTTAAAAATAAATGTGGAGAAAACCATAATAATAATAATAATAATAATAATAATAATAATAATAATAATAATAATAATAATAATAATAATGATAACAGTATTAATATTAATAATGATAATGAAAGTGGAAAGGAATTGTTTTCATTTTCATCCGGCACTGAACTTGGACCTCCCGCTATTCTTTGTAAACTTACTTCGCTTCGTAATTATCTTGAGACAGTTCATGTAAACATCCCGTTAACACACGAGGAGCGGTGCCATGTAAACTACGACACACGCGTGGCCTTCTTCTTCATGGACGGCATGATCGTTATTTACTTACCGGGCGTCTGCATACATTACATTGACGTTCATCACAAAGACACCCCCCCGCACTATTTATTTGGCGTGCGGCTTCTCCACCCCGCGAGTGAGCACATGGAGAAAATAATAAAATCACGATCATCTTCGTCTTCGTCTTCTTCATTATTATTAAATATGAAAAACAAATATCCATCATTGCGTGATGCGTGTGCGCACGCCCCGCTTGTCTCCTCCCTCCCCGTGCCCCTCGGCAGTTGGCTCTACGTCCCCGGGACGGCGGTGTTGTGCGAGGCCGCACTGCACGCGGCGTCGGTGTGGAGGTTTGCTGAGAGATATTTACTGCGCCGGCAGTCGTGCCGCGTGCGGGCCGCGACTGGCACCACGACGCCTGAGGAATTATCACCACATTTGCTCAGGAAAGAAGAAAAGGAAAAAATAGTAAACGAAGGAAAAGTTTCCCTGCACGAGAGGCGCGGCGTGGGTACTCTTCAGGACTTCGCCTGGCCGCCGCGGGGGAGTTGTAATCACGCGGCCCGGCCGGCGCGCATGAACCCCGCGTTGTTTGCCGCGTGTGTTCAGCCGGCGGAGCTACACGCGGCCGTTCATGTCGCCTTGGCGCACCTGAGAACTCCATGCGTTAATAATGATAATAATTTGAACACACCAGAGAGTGAGTCCGTGTACATGTCGCCGTGCTCTTCTTTGGCGTGGGAGAAATTATGGGCGGCGCGGGATGCGCAGTTGGAATATATTTTCTCCCCCTCCTCCTCCTTGTTGTCTGCAGGCACATGGAGGGAGGTATCCAAGGAGTTACTCTCCACCGTGATACTTAACGAGGCATATGTACGTACACGTCTTGTGTGTTGTGTGTGTCTACCGCAGATGGTGAAGAAATATTTCTTTGAAAATAATAATAATAATGAAATTAATAATAATAATAATAATAAAGAGGACGAGGGCGATGCACTTGGGAAGACGAAGAAAGCAAAGAAGAAAAGTTCGGCAACGCCTCCAGTCATTTGCTATGAGAAAATATACAATCCGCTTTATGTATGTTTGCCGCTCTGGGACGCGGAGGGACGAGAGGCGGAGGAGTGCCACTACCGTCATGAAGTGACGTCATTTTACTGTTCGTGGTGCCAGCGCGAGACAGAAAGAAAAGAAATTTCTCTGCAGACATCATGTAACTCTTCTTCTTCCTTCTCCTCCTCTTCTTTATATGAAACACTACAGAAGATGAAAAATGAAAATAAAATGACGCTTCTCTCTTCCCTGCTTGTCAAAGAGAAGAGAGTTTCTCATAATATAATGACAATAAAACAACAGTGCCACAACACCATCCCGGGGTGGTGGCTGAATCGCAGTGTACACATTAATATTAACAATAATAATAATATTAGTAATAGTGATTATTATTATTATCGTCCTCCTCCTCTTTTTCCTTTTTATTCTTCTTCCTGTGATTATTATTATTATTATTATTATTATTATTATTATTATGGTTTGCAGCCGCATTTACATTTTATGTTTACATCGCACTATAATAAAAAAAATAAAAAACAAAATGACGACAAGATCAATGAGAAGAAAAATAATATTTCTTTCTTTACTCGTATAAAAGGAGTGTTCATACATAATAATAATAATAATAATAATAATAATAATAATAATAATCAGAGTCATGAGAGTTGTCATGTGTCTTCCTCTTCTGCTTTTGCAATGTCTTCAATGACTCCAATCAGTCGTGTTCAGTTACCTCTCATGTCTTCAAGTTATCATGTAAATAATATGAATAATAATAATAATAATAATAATAATAATAATAATAATAATAATAATATTAATAATAATTCTCATAGCTCTGCTCATGTATCTTCATCCTTTTCTATGAATGAAGGAAAGGAAGAAAAAAAGAGGGAGAATGAACTTTTTTATGGATATTCATGTGGATTACTTTTTATGAAATCGATAATAAAACAATTTCATTTCATCAATTTGCAGCTGCTATCAAAAAATATATCGCCGTCATTTTTCATGCAAACAAGAGAAATGGAGGAGAGATTATATCAAGAAATACAAAAACAATCTCAATATAATAATAATAATAATAATAATAATAATCGTTCTTCTCATGTATGCAGAGAAGGCGAGGAGGAAGAGGAGGGGGAAAATAGTATGAAAAAAAGAAAAAGAAAAACACGAAGAAGAAAAGATTTATATGAGTTTATGTTTCTCTCTTCGGTTTCAAAGGAAATTTTTTTATCGTTCTTGTCATCATCGTGCCAGTCAGGCGCGGAGGGAATTATCTCGCAGTTCATCGTGCTGGCATTATTGTACGACTCGTCCATCGCGTCCGTTATTAACTCACTGCTGCGTGTCGTTACTTCATTTGATGAAAATAAAAATAAAAATAACAGGAAAGAAGAAAATAGGGAAAATAAATTAAAGTTTTCATTACCTCAGTGGAGTTTTATACAAAAACTTTCCCTGGCTCTAGAACATCTTGGAGTTCCCTCTTCTTCACCTTCATTATATTCTTCTTCATGTATGCAGCTTGATGATTATGTTTTACACAGCGGGATGGATAACTTCCCTTTGCGTTTGTTCACAGCCGGCCAGAAATGTCATATGTTTCACCGCAGTCACAGTTGCCATGGAAGCAGTGATAAAAATATGTTTTCTTTTTTATTGTCAAACGATAAATCTCAGTTCACGTCTTTTTTATATAAACATGTAAAAACGTTTGTTCCTCTGCCAAATAATGATGATAATAATAATAATGATAATGATGCGATGAGGATGATGATGAGAGAATTATTACTTTTTGATACATGTAAAGATTTCTCTAATAATAATAATAATAATTCTGCTGATGCATGTAGACAAAATCATAAGAAGAAGGAGGAGGATTATAATTTATTTTCTAGTTTGACCGGTTATAATGATTCCACATCTCCTCTTCTTTCGCTGCATAGATATTATTTACCCAGGGAGCAGCAGCGAATGCTATTCTCTCAGCTTGTGCTGTATGCATCACTCCCCGCAGCAAGGGAAGGATGCATTCATTCGTGCAGCTCTAACAATAATAATAATAATAATAATAATGAACAGAGGGAGTATATGATGTCTTTATTTGATCCAGGTCCTCATATACAAAGGGGAAGTATACATACTATTCCCATGGAAACAGATTTCTCTGCCTCTTCGTTTCCGCCTTTTCTTTGGTGGTGGACGCAAAGGAATAGTATGAGGAGGAAGATTAATAAAGGTCAGACGAATAGTTGTGTAAATAATAATGTTAATAGTTATAATCCAAAGAATATCGTCATGCTGAGTAGGCTGCTGAGTATTCATTCTTCTTCTCCCCATCCTCCATCGTCATTGTGTACTCACGTGAACTGTAACAAAGAAGAAAAGGAAACTGGTGTGACCTGTAAATATGAATTCACTAGTGGTGGCTATGAAGACGATGATACTCAAGAGGCAGAAGTGAAGGCTGCATTGATGTCCATCCCAGAGCTGCTGGTGATAACTCCACTCGGGGATATTGTTGCAAAGGAAAGAGCAAAGGCAGCGATGGAAGTGGCACTCGACCCTTTCTTTAAGAACAACTGACTTCCATGTATATATTTGCTGAGTATTACAATTTTTTTTTTGCTTTTATTTATTTATTTATTTATTTATTATTATTATCATTATTATTATTATTATTATTATTGTGCTTCATTGCTTTTTTTTATTGCTCATACTTTTTTTCCCTTTATCCTTTTACTACTGTCTCTTGTGTTCTCATCCTCTATGTATGTATACATACTAGTTATTGACTGTTGCTATTATTTTTTTTTTCATTATTACTTTATGGTGTCTGCTAAATATTTGTATCTACGTGTATTACGGCACCATATGATGTATATGTAAAAGTGTATCATTTCTCTATTTCTCCCTTTTCTTTTCTTTTTTCTTCTTCGTCATTTGTAATGCACATTCCCAAGTATTTTATCAATTCATTTTACTGAATTCACAGCAAGAAAACAAAAAGAACGAAGTCCATACTGAAGATGTTACTCTTCCACAATGCAGAGCAGGTCGTGCAGGTTGTGAAGAACGGGGAGCGCCATGTCGCCGGCCCGGAGGCCAGTAACCGCATTGCGCTCATTCCCCACGGCTCGCTTCTTGTGGATACATCGACCGGCAACATCGCGGCCGTCGGCACAAACGACGAAGTGAAGTCATTTATCGCATCGAATAAAAGCCACGTGGAGGAAACGGTTCACTGTGAAGGGAAGGTCCTCCTGCCCGGGTTTGTGGACGCCCACACACACCCGGTGTGGGACGGCGATCGCTCGCACGAGTTTACACTAAAATTAAACGGCGCAAGTTACATGGAGGTGCAGAACGCGGGTGGTGGGATTGGGTTCACCACACGATGCACCCGCGCCGCAAGCGAGGCAGACCTGAAGGCATCACTGCAAAAAAGATTGAAGCGAATGTTATCATTTGGCACAACGACAGTGGAAGGAAAAAGTGGATATGGACTGGAGCGGGATACAGAGCTGAAGATGTTACGTGTGCTTAAGCAGGCGAATGATGAGGGACCATTGACAATTGTGAGCACATTCTGCGGAGCCCATGCAGTTCCTGAAGGAAAGACCGCAGAGGAGGCCGTCCGTGATGTTGTTGAGGTTCAATTACCCGCAGTGTTACAAGAGCGCAGTGAAGGAAAAAATAATGCACAGAATATTGATGTATTCTGCGAGCTTGGCGTGTTTGACCACGACCAGTCCATGCGTATATTGGAGGCGGGAAAGAAATCTGGTTTGATGTTAAACTTTCACGGCGATGAATTATCATTTGTTGCATCTGGTGAACTCGCTGGTGCCCTTGAAGCGCAGGCTGTCTCCCATTTAGAACACGTGAGTGACGAGGGAATTGCATGCATGCGGAAGAAACCAACATTCGCCGTGCTTCTCCCAATGACTGCATATGTTCTCCGCATCACTCCACCACCCGCACGTAAATTAATTGATGGACACGTCCCTGTTTCACTCGGTAGTGACTTCTGCCCCAATGCACACTCAATGTCCATGCCGCACACAATGAATGTTGCATGTGTATTGATGCGCATGACGGTGGAGGAGTCGCTTGTTGCCGCCACAATTAACTCTGCAGGGAGTTTAAATATGAGTGACCGATGTGGGAGCTTGGAGGTGGGAAAGTGGGCGGATGTTGTCTTGTTGAATGCACCGCGCTGGGAACACGTCGTGTATCAAATGGTGGACCCTCCGATTGAGGCTGTATACAAGAAGGGGAAACTTGTGTACAGCAAGAATGAATAGAATAACGCAGCATTAAAGGTGAAAGAGAATATAAAATGTTTCTCTATGTGCATGCACGCTTGTGTGTACGTTTTATTGCTAGTTCTCTTCCATGAGGGGGCCATTGTAGTGACGCTGACGAGGTTAACTAAGAGAAATAAAAATAAAAATAAAAAGGACTCATTGAATACATGACGCTTCTGGTAAAACCCCCAAAAAGGAAAAGAAAAAATATTATCACGAATGCGGTACGTAGAAGAAATACGTACCCCGGAGACGGAAAACCGAAGGAAAGAGGGGAATAGACGATTCAAGAGGAATAAAAGCAAGAATAATAGCAGTAAAAAGAAAAATAGTGACAAATGGTTTTAAATGAACAAAATTTTGTAAAGAGGGGGGGGGAAGACTACTGCTAAATTTACACAGGTGTGTGTGTGTGTGTGTGTGGTACTGCATGAATCATCGTAATCAGAGTTCCATTTACATATGTACTGTTTTGTTTGAGTGTTCTGTCCATTCTTTTCTTTTTGTCTTTTCTTTTCTTACCTTTTTTTTTTTTCCGTGTGTGTGTGTGCATGCATGCTGAGCGAGGAGGCTTGGTAGTTTGTCTATTTTCTTTACACATTACTATTTCCTCATAAAATATAATATTCAAAAAGATTTTATTTTATTTTATTTTTGTGTGTGGCTGGGTGTATATCTATACAATGGATATACTTCATAGTGCCGTTTACAGCCATCTTTTATATATTTAATTACTGTTACTCTCTCATTTCAAAGAATTGTGTGGCATTGATATATTGCAGATGTTTGAGGTAACGAGGTGAGGGGGAGGTTCCTCAACACTATTGAATGAGTTGGATATAGCCGGTTTTGATGTTTTTCTTTTTGCCTTTGTATTTACATCACGGATTGTTGTGCTTCCAAACGCATTAGTAATGTATGTATATATCTTTTTGACTGTGTGCATGTATGTATGTATACTTCTTCTTTTTTCTTTCTCCTTTTATTCTCTTTGATATCCACCTTCAGTGTCTGTATTCTAGTGCACCTACAGAAAAAAAAAAAAGAAAGTCCCCGTTATTATTATTATTTCTCCTTGTTATTCTTTGCTTTGGTATCTGTTTGAAGGAATGTACAGTCGTTTTTCCCACGCACTCCGTCGTGCCGTTGCTGTGGTTGTTTCTCCGCCATCCATCGCAGTCTCTACATCAATCCGGCATGACGGTTTTGCTTTATGCGGAAGTTATCGGTTATTATTTCAAAACCGCAAGACATTTCCCACCGGTGGGAAGACGGAGCAACATGAAGACGACACTGCAACCGCAGAGAAAGGCGAGAAATTATTTAAGGACACTGGTAAATATGAAAATCAAGACGCGGAGGAAATGGTGAAGAAAATGCCGAGTGTTGCTGAATTGCACCGCATTCTACCCTCGGTGCAGCAACTAAAAGGTGAACTTCCATCGTCGGAGGCAGTAAGGGGGGCAGTGGAAGAAGGGGATGCCAGCACATTGTTGAAAAAGGCCGAGAATGATAAAGATAATGATGGTGCATAGTCATAATTCTTACTGTCGTGTATGTATATGTATATGGGAGGACAGAAAATGAGGACTTATATGTCCCTTGCTTTTCCCCATCCAAGTTGACGTATTGTAAAAGAAAAAAAATCGAGCGACTTTTTTTTTGGGGTTTTCTTTGTTTTGTCTTGTCTTTTTTCCTTTTGGGTTTTCGTATCTTTTTTTTTTTTGCCATGTATTCAGTTAGTTTATCTCTTCTCTTTTTTTTTGTTTTGATACGGCAAAAGTATTTGGATGTCTTTTTTTTTATCAGTCGACGTATTTCTTGGTCTCGACATCTCTGTGTCTGTGTGTGTGTGTGTGTGTTTCCTTTCGGAGGCGTTCTGGTGATCTTCTTGCTGTCGTGCATTTCTTTCTTTGTGTACCTTTTTTTCTTTCTGCGTGCCATGCCTGAATTTACACTCTTTCTCCTTCTCATTTTGGTATTTCCGTGCTGTGACTATTTTGTGTTGTGAACTTGAATCATAGGTGGAAACAATAGGATCAAAAGAAAGCAAGCAATAATAAAACAAATACACATATATATATATATATATATATATATATATATATTAATATATTAATATATTAATTTCAATGGCACCTTTATCGAAGCCCCTTTCCGTTTCGCGCGTGCTTACCTGCTGTGATTCCTTCAAAGGGACGCTCAGCGCCTGCGACGCCGGTGTTGCCATCGAACGTGCATTCCGCTCCGTGGAGAAGGGCGGGTCCGAACACGCGGAGTTTGTTCACTGCCCGATGTCTGACGGCGGCGACGGACTTCTCGACAGTCTTTTATTTTCATCGCAGTCGCGCGTTTCATCGCCATATAACTTCACCCGCGTCGATGTTCCGGTTGTTGGCACGACGGATGTATCCAACGTTGCACCGCCGCTTGTTGTTGGGCCATTAGGCGAGCCGCTGAATTACGGCGGGAGTAACTACACGCCGTACTTTGCCTGCGATGTGGAGAAGCGGGCGGTTGTAATTGAGATGGCGCTTGAGTCAGGATTGCCGATGGTCCCCGAGAATAAACGCGACCCGCTCCGCACGACGAGTCACGGCGTTGGACAAATTATTCGCTACGCAATTGAATACTTCGCGAGTGTGCGTCGCCGCAAAGATGGAGCAAATGCAGACTGCGGTGTGACTGTGTTTCTCGGTATTGGCGGCAGTGCGACAAACGACGGCGGTCTTGGTGCTCTGCAGGCGCTCGGTGCAAATATGTACGTGAGGGGAGCAGACAAGGACAAGGTGCATTTATTACACACCCCGTTTACAGGAGCTGACTTGGGGCGGCTTGCAAGGGTGGAACTTACACCGGAGTTTAAACAAATGTTTTGCTCCTCCCCCGCAGGTGAAAACAAAGGGAGGAATAGTAATAATAGTAATGCATACTGCAAAGAGGTGCGTTTGATTTGTGATGTTGCGAACCCACTCGTTGGCCGTGATGGTGCCACGATGATATTTGGTCCACAGAAGTGTAATCCCGCGTGGGAGCCGGAGCGACGGTCGCGTGTGTTACATCAGTTGGAAACCGGCATGGCGAACGCCGCTGCTGAAGTCGTGAACAGCGATCTTCACGGAAAGACAGGCACCGAGGAGCAGAGGAAGAAACATCTTGATGCACTTCTCCACACCCCGGGCGGTGGTGGTGCTGGTGGCATGAGCGGATTCATCCGTTATGTCCTGCGGGCAAAGTGGACGACGGGAACGGATGTTGTGGCGGAGCTGCTTGGGCTGCAGTCCAAGTTGCGGCGCTGCGACTGCGTGATAACAGGCGAGGGCTCATTCGACCAGCAGACAATTCGCTTCAATAAAGCACTCGGAAGACTGCTGCAGATGGTCGTGATGGAAAACGTGCGCCGCCGCGGGGCGGGGGAGAAAGTTCTGAGCGACGCCGTTGTTGTCTGCGGCCGGTCGTCCTACCGGGGGGCGGGGGAGGTTGAGCGGGAGCTGCTGGCGCACATGCGGCGGCGGCGGGAGGGCGGCGGCGCGGGGCCGCTGGCGGAGTCCATCCCGCGCGTCCACCTGCTCGCGCTCACGCCGCAGCACTTCTCCACCGCGGACGCGCTGGGGCGGGCGGGCGACTGCGTGCAGGAACGCGTGCGGCGATTCCTCGTCGGGGAGGAGAGGACGGAGGCGGCCGGCGCGGCTGCACCCTCGTCGTCTGCGAAGTTAAAGGTATCATCGCACCTGTAGGGATAGATGTTGGATTACTTCTTTTAATCTTTCTCTTTTTCTGTTTTTTCTTTTTGTTGTCACCTTCTCTATCATGCATGGATTATGTTAGCCCCATATATGGTGGATTCGTAGCTTTTATTTCTGTGTGTGAAGACTTGCGAAAAGAATGGTGTAACCTGACTTTTACTTATCTTTTGCTGAGTTCCTTCCCTTCGTTGTTTTATCTTTCTGGAAAAAATAAAAAAGTTTTTTTTTTTCTTCTTTTCTTCGTGAAGAAAATTGCAGGCGTTCTGCAAGTCCACCTTCAGTTTT
Source organism: Trypanosoma lewisi (assembly GCA_036321185.1). Taxonomy (NCBI): domain Eukaryota; phylum Euglenozoa; class Kinetoplastea; order Trypanosomatida; family Trypanosomatidae; genus Trypanosoma; species Trypanosoma lewisi. The sequence goes on along the minus strand of JAWVMQ010000008.1, from coordinate 111,695 downwards.
CTTACTCTCTTGTAAATTTATTTATCAAAGTAAGACGTTCGTATTTATGCTGGAAGTTTGGCTGGTGCTTGTAGGAATGAAGTGAGGGAAAACAAAGACAACATCCCGTAATTTTTTTTTTTTGCGAAAGCTAATTTCTACAGTCTCACTTATCCCAATTTTTTTGTCGGGTGAGGAAAAGGAGGATAGGAATTAAATTAAAAAAATTGGTTAGTATTACTACTCTCTCTCTCTCTCTAAGCGAAGGAAGGGAGGGGAAAAAACGGCGTGAGTATCATGCACGCAGAGGTTTTTTACCATCACAAGATTAATTTATTAATTTATTGATTTATTGATTTATTTATTTCACATTACTCATCATCAATGCCCGGGCTGACATGTTTTGTTATCTCCCAGTTTACATATTTTTCTCTCTGTCTGTCTGTGTTTCTTCCTGGAGGTCTCATTCTAATTTACTTATTCCCCTATTTTTTCTTTTGTTTTTACCCTCTTTGTTTTATGTGCCATGCTGGACTATCTTTCCTTTTTTTCCCCTTTTTTTTCCTTCTCTTTACTGAGTGGCCCTTATATAGAGACACTCTATTATTATTATTATTATTATTATTATTATTATTATTATACAGAGATCAATTACGTCTCGATATTTTCTTCCTTCATGTCTTGTCTCCGTCGTCTGTGCCGCCTGCAAGTGACCGGTGTATTTTCCTTCATCTTCTGCGGGCGTGATGTATTTACGGTTGGCGTGAGCAATAACAAAAGGAGACTGAAGAGTAACTATGAGGCTGGAAACAACAACATTGATGATTATTATTATTATTCTTGCAGGCCCGCGGCAACTCGCTCCCCCCGCAGAGAGATTGTGGTGACCCCGAGAACTTTATTACGGCGACTGGAGATTATCTTTCCTCCATACATCCAGTTAAATAATAATAATAATAATAATAATAATAATAATAATAATAATAATAATAATAATAATAATAATGAGGAGAAACATAAATTATTATTTCCCTCGCACTCTGGGCCTGAGTGGTTAAGGCCCTGTTGCCGGCCAGTTCCATGGGAGCGAGTTATTCTCCGCCGTGTGGGATCCACATCAAAGGTGGAAGAGATCAATGGATGCGCACAACATCATTCAGAAGAAAAAGAAAAGGAAAGAAAAAGAAAAAGAGGCGGCGGAGTTGTGCACGTAACACCGGCTGTATATCATGTGATGATTCCCTCGCCTTTTCTGTTCGCGCCGGGTGCATCGCAGGGGCGAACAACTGTTATGCGCGTCAAGGAAACAGATAATAATAATAATAATAATAATAACAATAATAATAATAATAATAATAATAATAATAATAATAATAATAAAGATGGGGGGAGGGCACGTTTGTCTCGTGATGTTGATGCAACGACGCGTGAGTTTTCATTCCCCCAAAAAGACCGTAATTGCACCGGGCGTCATGTGTGGTCCCAATGCGTGGCCGCGCTGCACCACATCCCCGGCCTGCCCGACCCCGCCGCAGTGTCATTAACGCTGCGGGAGTACGTGGATTACATTCAAAGTTTCATACATCTTTCGTCTTCTTCAGTTTCTTTTTCTTCTTCACATGAGACAGAAACGGTCGTGCATTGCATGACGAGAAATGGCATGAATAATCGTGATGTGACTTTTGTGAGTGCTCGTGAAGGACTCATTGATGCCGCGGGAACTACCGACATGAGAAAAACAGGAAAAACAGGAAAATATTATAATGAGAAGAATGAAAAAATAAATACATCATTGTCATCAGTGCATGCAGATCGCGGTCGTGTTGGTGTGTGGGTCGTTGATCCGTCGAGTGAAAGTCTCTTCTTCGCCGTGCGCTACAAACTTGGCGCCGATCACTTTGAGTGGGTGTGCCGGCCGCAGCGTTCATTGTGCAAATATTTTGATGTTTCCTCCTTGTCCGCATTGCCGTCATCTTTCCTGTGGGCGAGGGAACCCGTGCGGAGGGCGGTGATGGTGATAAAGAAGGAGGAAGAGGAAGAAGCCGCAGTGCTGTGTGATTATTATAATATGCATGCAGACAATTCACGCAAGAGAAAGAGAAATAATAATAAAAATAGTAAAGATAATAATAATAATAATAATAATAATAATAATAATAATAATATGAAGAAGAGTGAAGAAGACAATATGAAACTGTTTTCTACCATTCTGTATTATTGTGTTGCTGGCGTGGCGCTGACGGAGGAGGAGAAGTCGGCGTTTGTCTCGCAGTTGTTGTTCTCTGACAGATGTGCATCAACAACACAACGGAATCAACGAAAAGGCGAAAAAGAGAATAAACAGAAGAAAAAGAATATTAATAATATTAATAATAATAATAATAATAATAATAAACAGAAGAACAATAATAATGAAGACATGATGACTCAGTTGGCGGAGGTGTGGGCGCCACTTCCACGATCCTCACGTTTACTGCGTGGAAGGTCACCAATTATGAATGATGCGGGTGCACTTGCGGAGTCTATGAAGTATGGTTTGATACGTCTCCTTTCTTAATGTAACTCACTCACTCATTGATTGCGTATTTTTTATTTTATTTTTTATTTCTTTACATTCGCTATGAAGAAACATATTGTTTTCTTGCGCATGCGTGATGAGTATATTCTTCACAAGGAATATATATATTGTTTTTTTTCTTTGTGTGTAGTCTTCACAGTTTTACAGGATCATTAATATTTTCCTTTTATTATCTTTTCGGTTTTCCTTTTTGATTTTATTTTGCTTTCCTTCTCTTCTTATTCTTGTGGGGAGTTTTTTTTATTAATTTTTTTATTTTATTTTTAACTGCTCGAATTGACATGTTATTAGAGAATAATAATAATAATTGATGCAGTGATATTCTTAATTTGTGATTTCTCTACTTCATATCTTTTGTCTCTCCTTCACTCTTTTATTTTATTTTATTTTATTTTATTTTATTTTATCCACTCACATTACATACATGACACACATGCCTGTAACTGTAAACTGTGAATACTTTTATTTAATTGTCACGAGAGACCACCATTTATGTTCATACACATAAATAAATAAATAAATACTAGTTACCTGCAGAGAGATGGTGAAGAGTTCTATTCGTGAAAAGAAAAGAGGAAAGTCGCTCAAGTCACACATGGAGCCAACTTCAAAGAATAGTGTGGAAAATAATAATAATAATAATAATAATAATAATAATAATAATAATAATAATAATAATATAGACAAGAGGGAAGAGGATGCGGTGCCACGGCGGGCGGCGCGGCTGCAGCGGAATGCAAAGAGGGAGCGGCCTCACATGAGGGGAACTGCAAACAACAACACCCGCAGCAGCACGAGAGCGAAGGTGAAGAAGACGGCGCAGGTGAACAAAAATAATAAAAAAATTAATACTAAAAATAATCCCCGCGTGCAGAGACAACACCGCGAACTCGCTGGGAAACTTGTCTCCCGCGCCGCGTCGCTGCGGGGGCGCAGGACGGCGGCGGAGTCGCGGATGGCGGCCGCCCGGGCGGAGCTCGCGCTCTTTGACGCGGTGGCGCGCGCCCCGTCCTTCGCGGAGGACCCCTTCGCCGCGATCGCGGGGCACTTGGACGCGGCGATGACTTTCCTGCGGCCGCAGACCCCGGACGTGGGGAGGTGCAAACCGGAGGAGTAAATCGTTGAAGATGTTCGAAGGAAAACAATGGAGTATATTATATAAATATATTATATATAATATACATACGTGTGTGTGTGTGTGTGAGGGAGAATGGAGAGATGAAGGTGAAATAAATGACATGCGGCCACAAGAAGAAGAAATATATATTTAGAGAGATATAGAAAGTCTCTCTCTCTCCCTCTCTCTCTCTCTCTATATATATATATATATATATTTATTTATTTATATATTTGTGCATGTGAGTGTGGTTGTGAAGGGGGATATTTCTACGCATGACGGGTAATTTCAGGGAGGAAACAACACGAATAATGTTAGTAAGAAAAAGCGAGGTGAAGGGAAATGCCGAAATTAAACCCAAATAAAATACACACACACACACATTATATATATTCCTCTATGAATCCATTCTCTCTCTTTCTGTTTCTGTGTTTGTTTGTTCATCTCTGCCACCATATCATTCTCTTTCCCCACCACACTCTTGTTATTTATGTATACATGTATGTATGTAGAATTATGTACACTCATCTTTATTCAGGCCATGAGAGGAAGAGAGTTAGTAATACGACAGAAACAAACATGTCTGTACCTTTGAGAACCGATGTCGATAGTCACGAGGAGTTCTCGGGAAGTGATAGAAATCCTCATGGTTACGATGCCAATAATAATAATAATAATAATAATAATAATAATAATAATAATAATAATAATAATAATAATAATAATAATAATAATAATAACAATAATAATAATAATAATAATAATAATAATAATAATAATAATAATAATAATAATAATAATAATAATAATAGTCGGAGACCTGTGATGAGTACTAACGACAACGATGATGATGATGGTTGTAATAACGATCAACAGGAACTCTTTTCTATTATTCGGAAGGCCCTTTCAGCTGTTGACTCCTTGGCATCTATCGCAGCATCCACGTGCAACAACAACAATAATAATAATAATAATACTGGAAAAGTAGAGCCGGATGTAAACACGTCCTATTCAAATAGCTCTGCGACTACTACTACTACTGCCGCTAGTAATATTGTTGATAGAAATTCACACGCGGCGCACCTGCAAGTAATCCTTGCGGCCGTTGTGTTTCTTGCCGAGTCTCAACACATTGATTTGGAGTGTGCAGTGCGGCACCGCATTCGCTTCCTTGCTTTAGATGAGGAATCCCTCATGTGCAGTTCTCTTGCATCACGCTGCTCTTCCAGGAATAGTCGTAAAGTAAATACCGTGGATGTAGAGAGTCATGCAGACTCAAATATTTACGGGCCGCGTATGGGATGTACACCAGAGCAGCGAGTTGGAAATAATAATAATAATAATAATAACAATAATATTATTAATAATAATAATAATAATAATAATAATAATAATAATAATAAATTGGCTGCGAAGAAGGTGGAGTTTCATTTGGAGGATGAATGTCCGCAGACAACAATGCAACAGTACACATCGCTGAGTGCCTCGAGGGATAATGTAGCCTCTTCCTTCTCAGAGTTTGATGTTCCAGACTTCATTAAAATATTTTCACTGCGGCGAATCACATCCTCCTCTCCGCAGATGGTGACAACTGAGGCAACTGATAGTAATAGTAATAATAATGATGGCGATGAAGAAAGGAGAAGCAGAAGAAATTATTCATTGCAAGAGACATCTTCATCTTTTGAAGCAGCAGCTGTCAATTTGGAAGAAGACGAATTAATTACCGCCGACACGCGTGAAGGTTCTCCGCCGCAACTTTTAGCCACAAAAAAGATGGCCGAGGAATCCTCCTTCTCCTCTGCTGCTGCGTACGTGTCGAAAATAGAACTGGACAACAACAATTCACCATCATCAACACTATTCCCCACGGAGTTGATGCCGTCGTTCATAACCCCAGCGGATGAACTAACGTCATGTAAACAACCTCCCTCCACGACCAACACTGAAGTTTTTACGCCCGCGATGGATTTGATGACTTGTGATGCGTGTGAGGCGCTGCCGCCACCGCGTGGGGAGGCTCCCGCTAGACTTCATAACACCGCAATGTCTGCGAGTCAGAACAGTGAACCCGCGAGTGCACATCGTACCAGAAATTGGCCTTTGCGTCGAGAGGCGGAAGTTTCATTATCGTCCATGGCTGTTTTCATGGGCGTTAGTACTGTTCTCTCGGAGGAGGAAGGCGAAGAACACGAGGAGGAGGAAGAAAAAAATATAAAACACGAGGAGGAGTACAATGATGATGGTGGCGGCGGGGGTGCATTGGTGGATGTGACTCAAAGTAAAAGTGAAGACTGTTGCGTGAGTGCTCCTGTGAATGTCATGAGGCAGACACCGCTGGCGGCTCCATCCTCAACAACTACTCAAGTGACAGACACCGATGACTATAAACATCATGATCAAGGACAAGAGAGTGAGGAGCAAGAGCAACAAGAGCAAGAGCAAGAAAGACATGAAGAAGAAAGACAAGAAGAAAAAAAAGAAGAAAAACAACAACAGGATGAAGAACAGGAAGAAGAACAAATGCAAATGCAGTCTGATCCATTTGCGGTATCTTTTGGAACCGTCACTGTTTCCCCATTTCTACCGTGCGAGGAGCCCTCCTCCTTGTGTCTGTGCACGGACGAAAACTCTGCCCTGCCAACTGTGGTGAGGACGATGCTCGCAACTTCATCTGCAATTGTTCCACCGACATCGTTTTCATCATCGTCGTCAGCATCATCATCGGATGACGTGCAGGTAAGACACTTGCGTGAGGCTGAAAAACATAATAGTGCTGCCGTGACAGGCAATGCGGTTCCAGATCCATCACTGGTGAAGACACCAGTAGAAGAAGTGCCAGTGTCTATAAAAGATGAATATCTTTTTCCTTCAAGTCATCCATTTGATGGGGGGGTTGGTGGCATGAAAAGTGCATCGTCCCTTCCATCCATGTCGTGTGGCTGCGAGACAGTTTTTTGCACACCGCTGCAGGGCTGTATACATACTACAACTATTCTCTCTACCATGTCTGGTGATTTCAGTCAGAACGAAAGTAATGAGAAGAAGACTCTTCTTGAGGAAAGTTTTTCGGAGGTGAAACCACAGATGAAGAGTGAGGAGGCACGTGATGGTGACGTACGTCGTGAAGGTTCATTGGATAAGGACAGACATCATAATTCATCTGAGAATGAAGTGGGAATATTGTATGGATTACTCCTTCTACAACAGGTACTGCATGACGCATGATGCCGCGAGATGATGAAAAATAAATAAATAAATAAATAGAGGTGGGGTCTGGTGTATTTCTTTCTACCGTATTTCTGCTCATTCCTTTCCAACCTTTTTTTTGGGATTGTGATGTTTAGCGATGAATGATGGTATTTATTTTACTTATTCTTTACATGATATGTGTGTATCATGGTTTTTTCTTTATACATTAAACAATAAGAAAGCGAATTGCATCCGTTTTTTTTTTTGTTCTTGTTTATTTCTCTCTCTTCTTATACATGCTTTATCTTCTTTTAAACACATCATGTATCGATATCTCGTGGCGCTTTATTGTTATTGTTATTATTATTATTATTGTTATTATTATTATTTTTTTTCAAACAAACCCCATGTTTGCTACATGGGGTGGATGAAGAGAGAGAAAGAGAGAAAAAGAAGGAAACAAAAATGAAAATTCATTTACCTGCAGAACGCACAGAAGTCCTTCGCGCCATTGGCACGGGTGATGTGCGTCAGTGGGAGAATCGTATTCTTCGTACCGCGCTTGAGCAAAAAGAAGATGACAACAACAACGATAATGATGACAAGAACGAAGTTTCACGAGATCACATGTCATCTGTTTTAATCCCATGCAAGGAGCGAAGTAACGAAGCAGAGAAGACTAACAATTGGGGGAGTTTCATGTGGTCTGCGTGGTTGTCCACCTCCTCCTCCTTCTTGTGGAGTAGTACAACATCATCATCATCATGCCTAACGAATAAAAAAAAAAAAGATAACGGCGATGCACAATTCTCAGATTTTAGTGGGCGGGAATTTCATCATCTTATGCGGTTAGTGCAGCGCTCCTTGACAGGGCGGAAAAGGAAAAAGGAAAACAATGGAATGAATGTCTCCTCCCCCGCACAAGTCCAGTCACCGCCCTCTTCTACGAATACTAGCACTACTACTGCTAGTATTACTTCTTTCTCTGGATGGATGTATTGGAATGAGGATCTATTAACGACTTTATCATCTCTGCTGGTATTCCATGGAAATGTGCCCGCGGTTGGGCGGTTTGTAAGTGTTATTCTCAGCAGTTACGTCATGACTGCGCTATTTCGACGTTGCCGGGGTGATTGTCATAGTGACACTGTGGAGGCAGCAAAGGAAAAGGAAGATAAAGGAGAATCTCACATTCGACTTATTCAGAGTGATTCTTTCAGATCTCTTCTTTCCCGCCTTGCATGCATCTATTTCCCGCTCTGGCATAAACTCAAAGGAAGGAGGAATAGTAGTGCTCGTGAAAAGAACAAGAAGAATAATGGAGATATGAAAATTCCTGACATTTTGTTCTATAGCCATTCTCTTCCACTTCCTCAAATGCACCGAAATATTCTCACAGTGTGGTCTAGGATGAAGAGTGATGGCCACGCACCCCATTCGGAATCACCAGAACTTCCATCGAGGATCATTCAGGCAATGTTTAGTCAAGTAAACACACTCGACCTCGACACGGAGCTGTTGCTGCTGCTTCAGTGCAGTAATGCGAAAGAGGAATGTAAAAAGTTAGAGAGCACGAGGAAGGCAATTGCATTGGGCGATGAGAAGAAGAAAGATGGCAATAGTGGTGATGAGATAAAGGATGAAAAAAAGAGGGAAGAAAAAAATAAACTTTTTGAATTGGAACATCTTCAGGAGATTGTTGTCTGCATCGCAGTGGCCGAACTTGGGAGACTTGCTCTTTTGTTTGAGGATCTGTATGAACCCAAAGAGTTTCCTCGTCCAGCCCACAGTCACCGGAGGGAAGAGGTGAAAGAAAACGAACAAACCGAAAAGGAAGAGAGTGACGATGGGGGAAAGTCATGTATAGATTTCTTGTCATGTGTTCGCCGCTGCACAGACTTTTCGAGCCCTGAGCAAATGAGAGATATTGCCATGATTCTTCTTTCAACAAGAGAAGAGTGGCAGCGACAAAAACAAGATGAAGAAAAGGAAAAAGCACATCCTTCAGGGAATGGTGACAACTGTGCAGCAAAAGAATATTCATCAAAAGAACGGGGAAATCATCACTGGATGACAATGGTGGGATGCCATGTGTTAAAGATTATTTATCAGACATCTGGGAATCTTCTTCTTGCATCACTCTTCAATTCGGCGAAACAGGGCGACTCTTGTTGTTCTTGTGTACATTGGATGTATCAAGAGAATGATCTCTATTATTTGAATCTCCTCTTAATGTCTGGATGCATTGCTGGGGAGGAATTGCCATCAATCTTCTTCCCTTTTACTTCACAGCTCACACAGCTTGTTCTTTCCCATGCCCTTCAAAAGGAAGGGATCGAATGTACATATTCTCGTAACAGAAATATAAATATCGACGATACCACTGCGAATAATAATAATAACAGTGGTACTGAGAAGGAGGGGCTGAATAAGAAAACAACATCGACAACAAAAAGAGAAGGGATTCATTCTGCTGCACACACACTCTGCATGACGACATTTAAGTTTGTTCGCTATGGTTGTAAACATGGGAATCTGATACTGAAGAATAAGCACATTTCTTGGTTATCGACATTGCTACGGGAACAGCTTGGGCGCTGGGAAAAATGTTTACGTCATGTTGTTTTGTTTATGCCTCAAACTACTACTATGACTACTACTACTACGAGACAAGTATCTTTCTCAGAGTGTGCAAATACAAATCTAAAGTTTGGTCAGGGAAGTTTACCGCGTGAGTCGACGCTTCCTTACCTTTATTGGCACACAAAAGTTCTCTTGGAACATCTTTACGTTTTTCGGGATGTGTTTACCGCATCGTCTGCGTGTTGGAATGTGAGTGATATATCGCCGTTCTGTACAGTGATGGAAGAACTCGGTCGTGTACTTCACATGGTCTGCTGGATTGATATGAAAAAAAAATTGTCATCATCGCCCTCTTCTTTTTCAAGAAAACCGGATGGAAAAGTAGACGCTGATGAAAATGAGTTTGTGTCCTTTGTTTTCCCATTTCCCGTTCTTGCGGATACAGGAAGGCGTTTCTTCATTGGCGCAATGATAATTTATGTTGTCAGTATCGCTGCGGATACTCTCTTGTCATTTCACAAGTGGATAAATAATAGTAATAATAATAATAATAATTGTAATAATGACACTTCTGAGGAGAATAATAGTAGTACTGTTTGTGTTTCTTGCTTTTCTGGGGAGGCGACAGGAAATTATGTAATCTCTTCAGAAAAGAGTTCACCCAAAACAGACGAAAATAACAACACAGCATCACATTCTTTACATGTATGGAAAAATGATTTTATTTTAACTGTTTTGTTACCACCCATTAATCGTGTACTGCAATGTATTCCTCTTTGCACGCCAGAGGAATCGATGCTACCAGCCTTGCTCTGTCTTCATCAGTTTATAGAAATGGAGCATGTTTCATGTGCATATAAAAATAAGACATGCGATGTTTGCGAAAAGACATGTGAATTGGTGGGACGTAAAGGCAGGGTGTGTATTCATCGGCATTCTCTTCATCCGATGAAAATATCAACCTTGTCTTCTTTCCCGTCATTCTCGGAGACATTTCATATTTCTATGGGAGTCATGTCATTAGCAAACAGTGTTCAGGACGCGTTGTTAGTATTACTGTTATTGCCTCGACGTTCCCTTGTTCATTGCGCTATAAATGTGAATCTGGGTAGTCTGACGAGAACACCTCAGAAGGAAGAAGAGGAAGAAAAGAATAAGGAGAACACTACATCACTTGCTTTTTTCAACGTGCCTTCTGTTTCTGATGATGTTTTATTGACTGTCCTGGAGGGATTTGTATTAAATGTCCCGTGGGTTTCTTGGGCGTCACAGTCGTCAAATAATAATAACATTATTATTTCTTCTTCATCGTCTCCTGCTCCTCCTCCATTATTTCACACGAACTATATGATGATGATTATTTGGTTTTTATTTTCTTCTCATCTCATGTCATTTCATTATTATACGAGAGGAGGAGGAGGAAAAAATAAAGAAGATGAGAAAATAATATCAGAGCGGATTTGTTGCGCCATGTTTGGTTTGATTGACTCTTTGTTTCGTGCAATGGACGATGTTGTGTTCTGGCGCTCTTCTATACGTGAGGAAATGCGACTTCGACGTCAAGAAGAGGAGAAGGAGGGTGGACAGAATAGAAGTAAACATGAAGGAATGTTTTCTTATTTTTCACTTTATTGGGATGGTCTTTGGATAAATCCACTCACGTTTTTCTCACGTCAAGAAAGCAGCGCAGAGCAGAAGAGAAAAATGGAATCACAGACTGTGGATACATATGTGGATTATTATCATGAGCTTATATATCAAAATATTTTCTATACGTTTTTAATACTCTATACCTTGGAGAGAAAACTACGGTTACACAATGATAATCATTGCCTTGACGATACAACGAAGAAAATGTATTCTATGCCTTCCTTGTCATTGGAACGTCTTGCTCGGCACTCTTTAGAGAATCTCGTGTCTGATAGTTACATACCTGCATCGTTTCATTTCACACCTTTATCTGCGTTATCTTCTGATGTATTATCACTGTACACATCGCCGCTGTCATCATTATCATTGCGAGGAATAGTTGGAATGGGGGGAGCGAGAAATATTTTCGTGCCTTTTCAGTATGCATTCTCATCTGTCATATCACAAACATCACAACTGTCAAATGCATGGAGTCAAAGAGAAGAAGAAGAAAACAAAACATTGTCGTCTGCAGGGACGTTATTACTACATGAGGCGTATGTACTTGTGCGCACCATGACTATGATTGCTTCCTTGACACAATACAATGCACATGAAGGAGAGAAAAAGATATTTTCCACTGGTTCTGATGTGGAGGAGCCGGTATTTATATTACATCCTGCGGCATTGTCCTTTTCTCAGTGGCGTAAATTATGTTTTGCCTTTCATATTCTACGCCAAGCAGAAGCAACTCATAAAATTATTTCTGCATTATATTGTAGGAAAGAGATACTCCAGTGCTTATATAATATGGGAAATGTGGAATCTACATTTTCCTCTTTACATCGTAAGCCTGGTGGTGAGGAGGAAGAGGAGAGCAAACATATTTGCTTTGCCTGCTGCACCCATGCAGAGTGTGAACAGTATCTGAGGTCTTACATAGAGGCTGGCCTTCCATACATAAATCGCTCTCGTATGTTTGTATTAATACGCCGAGCGACGACAAGAGAAGAATCAAATGCATTATTTGTGGTGCTGTTGATGCTGCGACGGGCATTTAATAATTTCTATACATTGAGTGATACTTCCAAAGAAATATATAAAAAGACAAAAGAGGAAGAACAAGATGAAGGAAGAAGAAAGAAGTATTCCTCTTTTCCGATAAGGCGGTCTCGGCGTGAATCAGAACGCGCTTTGCTTCTTCATATTTCTGCTTTTGCTTTTGGTGTGCGGCCGCTGAAATGTGCGGAGGAGTTGTTGCGGTGATGGCACTGGTTTGGCGTGTTTGTGTAAAGAACGAAAACAGAGACAAAAAGAATTATGCTCTTAATATTCACTTGGCACGTTTTCTTTGTTTGCTTGTTTCTTGCTACCGCTGCTGCTATTCTACTTCTTTGTTGTTGTTGTTGTTGACGGGTTTTATACAACTCTGGTTATATGAGCATATGTCAAGAGATTTTTCCCTTTCCCTTTTTCCGGTTCTGTCTTCTATTTGTTCGTCTATTTTACATGTGTTTCAGTTTCTCTTTTTCTCTCTATTTCTATGTATAACTTGCTCTGTGGGTGTGAAAACCAAAAAAAAAACTTCTTGTTTTCTTGGGAAGTATCAGTTCACTGTTTGCTTACTTCTTCAGTGAAGAGCTGCGGAATATAATTACTTGATGCACCTTATGGTCCAGCACACTTTCTCACTTTTTCACTGATCATTAAGTCTCCGTTATTTTCTTTCCCTTTGCACCCCGCTCTCTTACCCCCCGTGCATGTCTTCCATCTTCCATTCTTTTTTTTTTGATTCAGTGTAGTCACTACCATAATATTTATATATTCAAACTTACCCACACCAAGAAGAAGTAATCATGCTCGCCAGTGTCAAGCCGGTCACCATGTACAAGGACTACAGCAAGGACGTGAAGGACATGCTGACGAAGAACTACATGGGTGCCCAGAAGTGGAAGGTGGAGAGCAAGTTCAAGGCCCCGAAGAACACGTTGGTTGTGAACCCCGTGGCGACATCCGACGGCCGCTTCAGCGCTGACGTGGAGTACGTGCCGAGCCAGTGCAACGCTACGCTGAAGGCGACGCTGGACCCAACCAGCTGCGACGTCACCCTGAATGCATCGTACCGCTACCTGGACCACAAGGTGGAGGGCCTGGTGAGGCGGAGCGGCGACTTCGAGCTCTTCCACGAGTTTGTGCTTCCAAACCGCATGACATCGCACGCGAAGCTGGTGAAGAAGGCCTTGGAGATGGGCCTCAGTGCTGCCGTTGCTCCTCACTGCCAGGTGGGCTGTGGCGCCTACTATCAATTTGGCAACAAGCAGGGCTGTGACTGGACTGTCACCTGCCGCTATGCGAATGCTGGCCACGTGTTGGCTGTTCGCACAAACAAGCTGCAGTCGTACACAACGAGCGTCCTGGCGCCCGTGCCGAGATGTCCGCATCGCGTGGTGGTTGGCGCGGAGGTTGTGTGCAGTCGTGGTGCGGGCTGGACAGGCACATTGGGCCTTGAGATGGACTGCGTATTTGTTAAGGGAAACACGCTGAAGGCGCGTGTGAACAAGAGGAAGGAGTGGGCCGTTGCATACATTGCCAATCTTGCTGATGGCTGGACAGCCGCTATCAGCCTCGATAAGAATCTGAAGCCCGGTGTGCTCCTGACGCACTCTTAATGTGGTCTTATTCAGAACACACAATGAAGTCTGTGTTCGAAAACGTTGACGCTTTTACTTTTGTTTTTGTTGATCATATGCATAATGGGGTCAATTTTCGTATGTTGGATCATTTTTTTTTTGTTTTATTGTTTCTTGTCGCCTGTGCTCAGGTGCTTGAAAAGGGAAGAGAAGCGTACATTGTAGTAGACGGAATGCGGTTGTCGATTATCGCGTATTAAGCTTGATTTACCGGCCTTGGAAAGGATGGAGGGAGTTGTTGTTTTTCATATCGACTTAGATGGGTTTTTTTCTTCGTAGTATATATACATATAAATATACATATATATATGTCTGTATATTGCACCTTATTTACTTATAACTCCACACACGATGATCTCCATAACGACATGGGGCCTAATTACCTGCCACGTCAACTTTTCTACGTTATTTTCTTTCCCTTTGCACCCCGCTCTCTTACCCCCCGTGCATGTCTTCCATCTTCCATTCTTTTTTTTTTTTGATTCAGTGTAGTCACTACCATAATATTTATATATTCAAACTTACCCACACCAAGAAGAAGTAATCATGTTCGCCAGTGTCAAGCCGGTCACCATGTACAAGGACTACAGCAAGGACGTGAAGGACATGCTGACGAAGAACTACATGGGTGCCCAGAAGTGGAAGGTGGAGAGCAAGTTCAAGGCCCCGAAGAACACGTTGGTTGTGAACCCCGTGGCGACATCCGACGGCCGCTTCAGCGCTGACGTGGAGTACGTGCCGAGCCAGTGCAACGCTACGCTGAAGGCGACGCTGGACCCAACCAGCTGCGACGTCACCCTGAATGCATCGTACCGCTACCTGGACCACAAGGTGGAGGGCCTGGTGAGGCGGAGCGGCGACTTCGAGCTCTTCCACGAGTTTGTGCTTCCAAACCGCATGACATCGCACGCGAAGCTGGTGAAGAAGACCTTGGAGATGGGCCTCAGTGCTGCCGTTGCTCCTCACTGCCAGGTGGGCTGTGGCGCCTACTATCAATTTGGCAACAAGCAGGGCTGTGACTGGACTGTCACCTGCCGCTATGCGAATGCTGGCCACGTGTTGGCTGTTCGCACAAACAAGCTGCAGTCGTACACAACGAGCGTCCTGGCGCCCGTGCCGAGATGTCCGCATCGCGTGGTGGTTGGCGCGGAGGTTGTGTGCAGTCGTGGTGCGGGCTGGACAGGCACATTGGGCCTTGAGATGGGCTGCGTATTTGTTAAGGGAAACACGCTGAAGGCGCGTGTGAACAAGAGGAAGGAGTGGGCCGTTGCATACATTGCCAATCTTGCTGATGGCTGGACAGCCGCTATCAGCCTCGATAAGAATCTGAAGCCCGGTGTGCTCCTGACGCACTCTTAGTGTGATGTTGTGTATTTCCTGTTGAACTACGTCCTTTTTTTTTTGGTTTCTCTATTTGACTCCTTTTTTTTTCTTTCTGTATATATATATATATATATATATATATATATATATGTGTGTGTGTGTGTGAGGTTGGTTCCTGTACTCCCTTTTTTTCTTCCTTCGTCTTTGCTTGGTTGGACCTTGTGTCGTACTGTTTTTTTTTTTTGCTTTAAATTTCAGTGCGTATTTGAGTATGTGTATGTGGTAGCTTGCAGCGATACATTTTTGTATCTGTCTATTTGTTTCTTTATTTATGTGTGTGTGTGTGTGTGTGTGTGTGTGTGTCTGTGTGTGTGTGATCCCGGAGGTGGGATACATCTGTGTATGCGTGGAAAAAAGGAGGATGAAGTTTGAAAGGGTTAAGAGAAGTAGTAAAGGAGTGAAGAAATTCATCTTCTTGCTTTTTGTTTTCTTGTCTTCCTCTTTGTCTTTCTGCTTTTTTTCTTTTAGTTGTTTCCTTCGAATGCTATTTTTTTTTCTTTTTTTTTCTGGCTTGTGTATATGAATGTGGAATCTATTTATACGTGCGAATATGGTTGCTTGTGTCATAGTTATTATTACTCTTATTGGTAGTAGTGTACACATATAAGTTTTGTGGAGACGAAAACAAGAGGAACTACCAAAATGGTTTCTGTTGATTTGGCATGTGGGGCTATTCGTTTAACTCCTGTTTGGGTGTGTATTATAGCCTACTGCCCAAAAGGAGTTTGGCCAACACCGTTCCAAGCTCTTGTGCGTGTGATGGACTATGGATTTTCTGTTGATTCATTTAAGACCAAGCCCATTGTCTTGCTAACACACATGTTTGTTCACGCCAATGATAGTCACTTGTTTGGAAACATAACATCTCTCACCGCAACTTTTATTGAGTTTGGTGGACCTTCTATAAGAGAAAACATGGAAGAAAGAAGTATTACTAAATCCATTATTCGCACGGTTGGTTCTTTTGTAGTTCTTATCACAGGCGGTATTATTGGAGGGATTGGTGGACAATTATTATATAATGATGTGCGGCTCAAGAAGAGATATAATAAATGGTCTGCGATATATCCCACGATTAAAGACTCATCATCATCCTCATTAGTTAGTCCGCTTGATGCCGTGGTTGCACGTGTGCGTAATTGGGTGGAGGGAATGTCATATAGAATGGATAAGCGACTCAATAATTCTGTCTTCATGTGTGGTGCCAGTGCTGGTCTGTGCTCCCTTTCCGGGTTTAATGCAACTTATTATGATCGCTGGGGGACCGCGCTGACTCTTGTTGTCCCGGAGTTTCTTGCGGTGATATCTTCTTTACTTACGCCGGACTGGCAGTTATCAAAGGCGGCGTGGCTACCGGCGGGTGAAGTTGTCGGGCACGCCGCCCACATTGGTGGGTTTGCTGTGGGGGCGTGCTTGGGTCTTGTGTGGCGGTGGGTGACCGGGAGGAGAAGAAAGATAAGGAGAGCAGGGAATAAAATGGATTAGTTTACATACCTGTGGAAGGTAATAAGGAAGAAAAGAATACATGTATTTGTTTGTGAATGTGTGCATATGTTTGCTGCATTTTTAGTGATGGGATGAATCAAATGCAGTGCCTTTCTTCTTGTTCTTGTTTTGCCTTTATTCTTATTTTCTACACCACGATGTTTTTTTTTTCTATGTATTTGCCACAGCGATGATGTGTACAACAGTGGAGGCGTCATTCTCATTATGAATGCATGTCGGAAAAGAGAAGGAAAGGCTTCTGAAAAGTTTTTATTTTTATTTTTATGCTTTCTCACTCTCATTCTCTCCCCTTTGTTTTGAGCACATTTACTCACATCTGCTTGGATGTTTATTATTACTGATTCCCATAACCATCGGTATACATGTGTGCAGCTGTGGTGTACAAACTCTTCTCAGACTATAAAACTGTGAGAGTGAGTGTAACTACTGCGACTTCATTTGTGTGTATATTCTTCTTTTCTTTCTCTTCCTTCTTTCTTTTGCTCCTTCTGTACTTATTTGGTGATGTATGTGTTCCCAGTCTTACAGTTAGTGCACGCACACCCAAAAGAAAAGAGTGGGTCTGTGGCGTGTTGGATTACTTTGTAGGACCAGCGAAGATAGATAAAACACACAAAAGGAGCTATATATATATATATATATATATATATATGTACATGTAAACTACGCGAAGGTCTAGTTCTTTTTTTTTCTTTTCATTTGCATGCCACTAATAATAATAATGATAGTATTATTATTACTGCCGTCTTTGGATGTTTCCTTCTGTCTTGCTGCACCATCATCATCATCTGCAGCAAATTATAATTCTTCTATTTCTATTAATGATAAATCTGTTCCCCGCAAGGATGTACTTGTAACTGTAGAAGAGGACGGAACACTCATTCTCGTCGGTGATGCGCTGCGTTACTTGGCCGTGGCGCCGCAGCAATATGTAGACAGGGCAACCGAAGCACTTCAGCAGGATCTCACACGATGTTTTTGTGATTTTTACGTGCAAACAGAAGCGTCACCTGCAGACAATACTAATACTAATAGTGAGAATGATGAGAATGTGAGGGAGTTTAATGATCTGAGGAGTATTGTTAGCGGCTGCAGTATCACCGCGCAGGAGGTGTTCCCCGGCTTCAGCGGCAAGCCAGACTACTTCGCCCTGTACTTCACCACGCTGTGGTTGTTGCCAAGCAATGTGACGCGTGGGGGAGCCATAAATAGAACTGTGCTTCGATTCCCACTACCACTGAGCTGCTTCACTGAAGTGAAAACTGTGCTGTATGATCTCCAGCGAAAAGCACGAGATAATTTACTGAAGGGGTCGACAGTTCTCATTGGGATACATCCACGAGAAGTGATGGAGAGCCCGGCGGGGATTGACTTCTTCGATGCACGTTTCTGCGGTGCCGTCTGCGGGTTTGGAATAGCGGTCCTTGTTGTTAGCGGCATCATGGTGCTGGTGACACTTCTGTTCATGGGCTGCAGGGGACTGCGGCGGGGGAGCGGAGCACTTGTGGATGTTGTTATTAGTGAAAGTGAGTCGGGGGATGATGGTGAAGCCAATAACAATAATAATAACAATAATGACAATTATACTAGTGATAATGGGCCTGCTATGATGCAGGGTAGTTTGAAGAAGAGAGTTCATAGGAGGAATAGCAGTATTATTATTATTACTAATAATAATAGCAGCAAAGAAAGTGACGGTGACCGTCAGTCTATGAACGATAATAATAATATTATACCGAAGGGAGACACGGGGGAGGAGAAAAGGCATGTTGATAATGATGAAAATAGCGCCACGGTCGCGTGAAGAGTTACCCGCGTTTTTTTTTTTTCTGTTGCTGCTGTCTTCTTTTCTTCTTGATATATATCTATATCTATACGTATATATGAAGGAATGTATTTCTGATGTGAAATGTACTGAAACTATGATTTCGACTTCATGCGGTTCAACTTTTTTTTCTTTTTGTTTCGGGTTTCAAATTAAAGAGAGAAAGAAAAAGTAAGAAATGTTTTTTGTTTTGTTTTGTTTCCTTCTCACTCCTTTTTTCTTTCTTTCTCCCTCTATGTAATGTATGCATGTATGCAGTTCTCTTTGGTTTTTCTTTTTTCTTTTTTTTTTTCTATTTATTTTATTTTTATGTAAGCGCACAAGTCAGTTAGGTTGAAAGGGCTCTCTTTGTTGTTGCCCGGCCTTCTTTGTAGTGTTGCTTTATAAATAAATAAATAAATAATTATAAATAATTGCGTACATTTTGATTGCACGTGCAGATATGCTCCCACACCACTATGGAGGTAAAGTGCACATCATGTGTGCATCTTTTTTACCAGCAGTAGTGGTGGTCATAATTATTCTTCTCGTGGAGTGCTCTGCAGGCAACGGTCTCATACTTCACGCGGAAGCCGCATATGTTTACAACAATATTAATAATAATATTAATAATATTAAGAGGGACCCCTGTTCTTTTTACCGCCGCTGCTCTGAATGTGTGTTCGATGCATCCGACGGTATACTGAGCGCAGTCTTTGACTGTGTGTGGTGCGAGGCGACGCACGAGTGCGTGAGTTTTGCCTCGTTGCGCACTTCGCCGAATGCGTCTACTTCTCTTCCCACCTCCTCAGTTACTGCCGGGCAGACGTGTGGGGATTTCCGTCACAGAAAACTGAATCCCTCGTGCCCCGACATGTCGTGTGTTGCCGCTCGCGCGACGAATAATATTTACATCTGCCGCCCTGTTTCCATTGCCACTGTTGTCTTTGCGTGTTTTTTATTTCTGTTTAATATTTGTTTTTACTTCTGGCTGCACGCGGTACGACAACTTCCGTGGAAGTATGAGCCAGCGTTGAGTGAATTACTTTACGGAGGACATGCGCCGTGGGAGGGAAATATTAAAAGAGAGGAGAATAATAAAAACACAGGGAAGAAGAAAAGAGAACGAGAAGAAGAAATAGAAGCAGAAGAAGTATGCATGCATGAAAATAATAATAATAATAATTATTATTATTTATATAGTGGGTGCCCCATTTGTAAAATGTCTCAGCCGGCAGCACTCTACCCGGGCGATGTATGTTTCTGGTGCAACATCGCCCGGTTTGGATTTATTCCCCTCTTCATAGGGACCTCCACATGCACACTTAGTTTTATTCTTCTCTTCTTCGTACCGCTGAAGCCGTGGTTTGCGGATGGATTTTATTGTTTTATTTTTCTCTCCGCATTTGTTTCTTATATACTTTTCTGCATGCATGTATACAGAAAACGATCTTCTTATTCTTCTTTATACATGCATGAAAATAATATTAATAATATTAATAATAATAATAATAATAATAATAATAATAATAATAATAATAATAATAATAATAATAATAATAATAATAATAATAATAATAATAATAATAATAATAATAATAATAATAATAATAATAATAATATAATAATAATAATAATAATAATAATAATAATAATAATAATAATAATAATAATAATAATAATAATAATAGAAGTAATAATAAAATGAGGGGAACATTATATCTACACCTCGCTTTGCATTTACGTGGACGGTCATTAATTTCTGTTTTCCCTTCACTACGTGGGGAGAGGGCAGACAATGTTTCCAACTCTGTATGCATGTCTTCCTCCTCTTCCGCCTCTTCTTCAAGCGAGGGGGAAAAGAAGCGAAGAGAACTGCGGGAGGGAATAAAAATACACAAGAGACAAACACTCTCGCTGGATGATATCAAGAAGAAAAAAAAAGAAGAAACCACCCAGTTGTTAAACATGGATGTGTTAGAGGAACAGTTCCGCACGGTACTGCGGCAAAAACTTCACCCGGACGAATATATTCTTTGGTGTGAAAAGCCTCAATTGTCTCGTGTTTTTGTGTATAATATTTGGCTCTTTATTGATCTCTTCTGTGGAATATTAATGGGCGCGTGGTTATTTATAACATCATCCATAAACGATACACATTATATTTTCATGCGGTTATTTAGTTCCGGCTCCATGAGTTTGATTGGGTTTCTTTGCATTATTATATTTTTGTTTTTATTTATTGTTACACTACGTAGCACAACGCGATTATATATTCTCACAAATTATCGTTTGATAATTATTTATAATAATATCATCAACCCAATTGTTGTGGAGACGGAGATAAAGAATCTTCGGTATGCATGCTTGTATGGTTATAAATGTATGTATACATATAATAATAATAATAATAATAATAATAATAATGCAAGTAGTAAACGTAGCATGAATGGGAAAGACCCGGTCATGACATTTTCATGGGACATTCCTTCAAGCGAAAGAAAACTTCCTCCCACAAACAGTTATAATTTTCCATGTATTCACAGTGCGCAGGAATTCATAAAATATTTCTCTCTTGTTTCCCCCTCCTGCATATCTATAATAAATCAAAGTCGAGGAAACATGAAGCACGAGAGAAAAGTCTGGCGGATGCATTTATTTATTTCCATTGTCTTGCTGCACGTGCTCCCCATTATTACAATATATCCCCTCATGGTGCCTAATTTCTTGTCCGCTTTGCTGTTAGTCATTATTGGAATGATTGTACTCTCCACCATTCACCGCGGGGTGGTGGCGCAGTGCATTACATACACGCCGCCGCACGTCGTTAGAAACTGGGTGGAGGAAAACGAAAAGGAACGTGACGGAAATTAAATAAAATATTTATTTATTTATTTATTTATTTATTTATTTATTTATTGTGTGTGTGTGTGTGTGGGAGGAGTTTGAGTGAATTACAGAGACAGTTTGTAGTGGGAACAGCCGCAGCCGCAGTGGTGGTGGTGGGGGATATAATTTCCAACAGTATCAAAAGGAAAGAAAGAAAAAGAAAAGACACCATACATACATACATAGAGGAAGAGAGATATTGAGAAGACGTGGTTTGTTTATTTATTTGCTTGGGCGAAGAGACGATGAATTGGGTTGTGGTTGTTGGTGTGAGACTGGAATAATAATAAATATTAAAAAAAAAAAGAAAAAGAAAAACTCAGGAGTATCCATGAGCTTCCACTATATTTACAATACACATATACATAAATATACATGCATGAAGTTATTTGGATAACTATGCTTTAAGCTATTCCTCTTTTCTTTTCTTTTCTTCTTTCTTTCTCTTTGTCTTTTTCCTTTTTCTCCTTTGCTGGTTCCCTGTTTGCTCTCATTTCCTGAAGGAATATTTAAAAAAAAGAAAGAAAATAAAATAAATGAAACACTTTGCACATCGTGGCTGCAGTCGGCCCTGTCATTTATGCCGCGAGCTGCAGCAGAGGCGGGGCGTTGCAGTGATGACCGGGGGAGCCGCAGCCGTGGGGGCCTGGCGACGTCTTTTCTCAGTTACGCCAAACAACAAACATTCTTCACATTTTATTATTATGAATTCATACGGCGTCTCCCACTGTGCTCGCTACATGACGACATCTTCACATGCAGAAATGAAAGTGGATGCAGAGGGAATTCCTTCTTCTTCTAGTACTGCTGCTTCTCATGATGATAATAATAATAATAATAATGTTCCCAGAGAACTTCACTTCCATGAGGATTTCCTCTTCGATGAGACGGATGTGAATTACATTCTCTTGGCTGAAGCCCATAGAAAACACGGTGTGCTATTAAATGTTCCCCCGCAGTTAAGTCCCGACGGTTCTCCGCCTGCTGTTCCCGCCGTCATGTTACCACCCGCGCAGCAGGAGAGACTAAAAGAAATTAAATTGGCATACGAGGCCACACATCTACCACCACCACTACACACCACGGGCACGAGGCAGTTAATTATATCAGATGTGGCGGCGACGATGATGACAGATGCACGAGTTGGTAAAACTACATCTACTTTATCTACATATAATAATAATAATAATAATAATAATAATAATATTTCTAGTACATTATTAGTATCATCATCATCAAAGAGTGGGGGGAATGTGACTACATTGGTGGCGAGGCGGTTACCGCCAGATCCAACGATGCGGTTTCATTGCAGTGCGTGTGGAAAGGCGTTTCGTATGGAGTTTTCCGCGGAGAATCATGTGAAGCTGCAGCATGCATCAGATGTAAAGGCAACTGTTGGTAAAGGGCCGGGGGAGGGAGAAATTATTGAAGAAGTTCTTGCAGCAGCAACAACAGCAACAACAAAGGCACATGTAACTTCCACCAGCACCATTAATAATAATAATAATAGTAGTAGTAGTGGTGCTGTTAAGACTGCAGCGGTGGAGGGAAAAACATCATCCCCGCACAATGAAGCCGAAAAGAAACTCCCCGGCGGTGCCAGTGTAACTGCGGTCAAGGCGCCGTACAACAGGGCCGTGCTCATGCTACCAAGCGATGAACTCGTGGACGATTTACTCAAAGACGTGTGGGACGTCGTGGCCTCCCGGCGCGATGACATTCCAAAGAAAAACCACCCGAATGCATACGTCCCGTTTGACTCCGTGGTTGAGGGAACGGCAGACAGGCGGAAGGAAAGCGACGCAACTATGAAACCAAGCGCCCGTGCAACTCCCGAAGGCGCGGCGCCGGGAATAAAAAAACCGGGAATGATTGCAGGCGGGTCAATAACGGCGTCAAAGACAATTTCACAGTCGCAGAGGTTGCCTATGAAGGAACTCGTGAAGAAATACCCGAATCCTTTTGGTGACTCGCCCAATGCGGTGCTGCAGGAGCTTGAGAAGGAGCCTGTGAACCCGTTCATTCCGCAGGAGGAACTTGAGGCACAGTTGAAGGTGGCACGAGAATCAGAATACATTGAGTCGACTTCTCAACATACATCCACCAATACTGTTAATGGCTCTAATAATAATAATAATAATAATAATAATAATAATAATAATAATACTGGAGGAGGAAGAGGAGGAGCGCAGGATGAATTAATGAATCAACTTCGAGCTTCACGTCCAAGTTTAGCGCGATCTGCATCACTGCGTCGTTTTGTGTGTCCTCTTTGTGCGGAACATCATGCAAGAAATAATAATAATAATAATAATAATAATAATAAACTTGATGCATGTGGTGAAGCAGCGACAAGCACCAGTACTATTCCTTCCTTCCGACTACTGGATGCATTGTTTGATCACGTGGAGTCTGAGCATGAAGGAGAGGAGCTCACCGAGGAGCAAATGCAGGCGCTGTATCAAATACAGAGAAAGTCGGCCTTACATGCTCCACCCCAGTCAACACACGCCAACGGTGTGACTGGAGTTAACGGTAATAATAATAATAACAATAAAACAGACTCAAAGTCACGTTCCTCCAGCAAGAATGAAAAGAATGACATGAGCGATGAAACAATACTCGATGCAGTCAAGGCGGCATCGCTGCCGGAGATGTTGCAGAAGGCCGCCCCGCCTGAAGCCGTGGAAGAGAAGGCGCTTCACGTGCATGTGCGGGCGGGTAGCAACGCCGTGCTGCTGGGCCGCGTTGCGGATGTTCAGCATGGGTTTCTTGGAAAAGTATCGGTAACGCAGTATGTATTAGAAGTTGCCGGAGAAGAAACTGAATCCTCTACCTGCTCAGAACATAAGAGAGAAGTAGAAAAGGAAAATGAAGGT
Organism: Trypanosoma lewisi; assembly: GCA_036321185.1. Classification (NCBI taxonomy): domain Eukaryota; phylum Euglenozoa; class Kinetoplastea; order Trypanosomatida; family Trypanosomatidae; genus Trypanosoma; species Trypanosoma lewisi. The sequence continues at coordinate 87,466 of JAWVMQ010000008.1, read as the reverse complement.
GAAAAAGAAGAGGAAAAGGAACTTATAGTTGTTCGCTGCATGGGGGATAGCTTCCCTGCAGCACTACTTAAGGATCAGGTGAATATTGGAAGTACGGTCCTTGTAGAGGGAACTCTTCGCATGAATCGGCATATTGATAACGCATCAAAGCGAATTCATGCATATCCATTTGTTCAGGTGGTGCCACCGCTGGGCTGCGTAAAAGTAATTGCATGACATAAATAAATAAATATATGAGAATTTTTATTTTTTTTTATCTTTGCATTCATGATCTCTGAGTGCGAATGAGATACATCGTTTGGAGGTGAGCAGGAAAAGAGGTAAGAGACAGAGGAATCATAATGTTGAGAATATCGTCCTTTGTTTTTTATTTATGGCAGTGACATAGACAATAAGTGTTTGCTTGGCTGTATTTTTCATGGAATTGACGGTTTGTGTATTTTTGAAGAATGCGTTTACATCACATTACAGATGAATATATTTAATATAATCACAATCCCTTCTCTTTCTCTTTGTTTTTGTGTGTAATGTGTCTCTACATGTTGTTCTTGGTTTATTTTTCTTTTGGTTACACAGATGTACGCATGCATACAAAACACGTCTCTTTCTGTGATTCTCTCTCTGTTTCTCTCTGTGCGTGTTTGGGTGGGTGGGAAGGGAGAACCAACGAAAAAAGATTTTGTATTAAAAGTATTAGCAGGAGCAGGGGAGGCGATACATACGTACACAAATAGAGGGAGAGAAAGGGAAAAGGAGGAACAAAATAATCAAAATAATAAATAATAATAAAAAAAGATGTCGGGGCTGTCATTGGCGCAGGCACGTCTTCGTGAGGAGCGCAAGGCGTGGCGCAAAGACCGTCCTTTTGGTTTCTGGGCGCGGCCGCGCGAGATTCCACCGTCGACTTTGTTAACATCCTCCTCCTCCTCCGCAGACCCGAAACTTTCATCAAACACCGCACAGAAAACGACAACAACAACAAAGGTCACAAGTCCTGCAGTCGTTGCGTCATCCTCCTCCTCCATAGCGGCAGGTCTCAATAATAATACTAATAATAATACTAGCACGAAGGATACATCATCGTTATCATCCGTGGCGGGGGGAGGCGGGGGGCTGGACCTGCTTGAGTGGGAGGCGGGCATTCCCGGCAAGGCGGGGACTCCCTTCGAGGGCGGCGAGTTCCGCCTGCTTCTGCACTTCACGGAGGATTATCCCACAAAACCGCCGAAGTGCGTTTTTACACCTGTTCTCTTCCACCCGAACGTCTATCCAAGCGGGACCGTGTGCCTTTCCATTCTCAACGAGGAGAAGGACTGGCGGCCGAGCATAACAATAAAGCAGATACTTCTTGCCATTCAGGAGCTGCTGAATAATCCGAATATAAAAGACCCCGCGCAGGAGGAACCGTATAAAGTATACATGCGGGACAGAAGGGAGTACGAGGAGCGTGTAAGGCAGGAGGTGGCAAAACATCACCAGAAACATGTGGTGTAGGAAAAAAGAAAAGGGGGAAGAAAGAGGAGATAAAGAAAAAGTGGGAAGAGGAGTAAGAAGTAATAATTAAATGTGCTTCAGGGAGAGAGAGAGTATGTGTGTGTGTGTGTGCGGGTGTGCGGGTGTGCGGGTGTGCGCGAGACGGAGAAAAGAGCGTGGAACCCGGAGAGAAGATAATAATAATAATAATAATGAATAATCATTAATTTATTATGACCGTAGCCCAGAGAGAGAGGAGGATTTGACTCATTGAGAGAGAGAGAGAGAGAGAGAGGTGTGGTTGTGGTTGTGGTTATGGATTGACGGGATGGTGGTATATATTTGCGTGTGGATTTATTGATCATCTCGTCATGCAGATAAGATGGGCTCATAGAAGGAGAGAGAGGGTGAGGGAAATGTTTTTGCTTCTGGGGGTATTTCCTCATGACTCCGTAAGGGATAATGACCATCTCTATATAGCTGCATACATTTGATGATTGCATTACAAATACAGAGGAGGCGGGGAGAAGAAAAAGCAAGCGAAGAAGGGGATGCTTGATGTTCTCTTTGTTACCGCATTATTCCTGAAAATTTCTTGTATACTCTGCGAGTTTTCTTTATTGTGGTTATGACTGTTTTTTTTCTTTTTTTTTGTTTCTGCGTGTTGTTGTTGTGACTCTCCTGTTGGTTTGTGTATTTGTGTCTCCTTGCTCTTTTTATTATTATTCATGCTGTCATACATACATACATTGTGATAGTGCAGGAGGACTGGTAGTGGTGGTGGATTGTCAATAAAAACGACAGCCGAAGAATAATAAAGAAATAAAAAAAAATAAGAAAAATGGGCCGTGCGTCAAAGGACAAGCGGGACATGTACTACCGCCTGGCAAAGGAAGAAGGATATCGTGCAAGGAGTGCATATAAACTGCTGCAGCTGCATGAGGAACTCGGTGTTTTGAATCGTGAAGGCATTCGCACGGGCGTTGTGGATTTGTGTGCGGCGCCCGGCAGTTGGTCGCAGGTGCTTGCGCGGCATCTGCGCGGGGATGAAGGCGATGTAACCACGGAAGCGAAATCTGAGGACATTCGCATCGTTGCGGTTGATCTGCAGGAGATGATGCCGATTGAAGGGGTGCAACTTTTGCAGGGCGACATTACGAGTGAGTCTACGGCGCGAGAGATTATTCGCCTACTCAACAGTAACGATGTGATTAATAATAATAATAATAATAATAATAATAATAATAATGATAATATGACGATGACGAGTAACTCTGAGAAGAAGGCGGATTTGGTTGTCTGCGACGGTGCCCCCGATGTCACTGGGATGCATGAGCTGGATGAATACTTGCAGCACCACTTATTATTAGCGGCGTTGAATATCACGACGTTTGTCCTGCGCCGCGGCGGGACGTTTGTGACAAAAATGTTTCGCGGCCCAAACACGCCCTTTCTCGTAGCGAAGTCCGAAGTGTTCTTTCGGCATGTCATGATCGCGAAACCGAAGTCATCCCGCAATGCCTCGATGGAGGCGTTCATGGTCTGCCAGGACTATCAACCGCCGCGTGACTACACGCCGTCGTTTGACCGCCCGCTGGCAACAACCATGCGGAACTTTACACCGGCCGCGCCACTTCCACCGGCACTCATGCATAGTAACAACAATACACCTGAAGGGGAAGAAATAGACGAAGAGGGGCAAAGAGAAGCAGGAGGGCGTGTGATTGTTCCATTTCTGGCGTGCGGGGATCTGTCGGGTTACGATGCAGACATGTGCTACGACCGCGACGTGGGTGCGCCCGTGCTGCCCCCCGTGCACCCGCCGCGGCAGGCGCCGTACCTCGCCGCGTGCAACTCAGCGCAGGGCTTCTCTGCAACGGGGAATGGTGCGGAGGATGTTAAACGTCGACGTGTGGAGTGAAACGTGCCGATTAAAAAAAGAATAAAAAATGAAATGAAATGAAACCATGACGAGGAGGAAGGAAAATATCTTCTTTCTCTGGCGTCTATTTCTTTTTTTTATTTTTGACTTTGTAGTTGTGCACACATGATGTATGCACAACTACAAAAGAGAAGAAGGGATGGATCTGCGTTTATTTCAATAAATAATAACAATGTAAATGATCTTTTTTTTTCTCTGCTTTTTCTCTCTGTCTGTCTGTCTGCGCCTGATTATTTCCTGCTGTCCTTCTTTGTATACATGGTTATTATATCCTTCTTATTTATTTATTTTTATATTTGATGAGCAACTGCATTGAAGTATCCAGTCTTTATTGTTATTATTATTATTATTATTGTTACATATAAGATTAATAAAGTAACTAGTGTGTGTGTGGGATAGACGTCTCTATCTGTTTGTGTGAACATCAAAAAGAATAAAAAAGGAAAAGGAAGGAGAGCAAAAGAAAACCAAAACAAATTATGGCAGCTACTACCATGGCCACACAGCAGCCAACCGACGAAGTGGTTGGTAGTGTACTGGAGCCGTTACTAGACAACGCGGAAGATCTCCTCGCAGACGGCAAGCGGGCGGAGGCCCGTCGTGTGCTCGAGGGAATTGTCTCCACCGATGTATCCGCAGATGACGCCGATGGTCTTCGTGTGAAGGAGCGCTCCGTCTACCGCCTTGCTGAAATTCTCAGTCTCGAAAAACAAGTTGACGCGCTTGTGCAGCTCTTGTCATTCATTCGCCCTTTTTTTTCTTTTCTCCCGAAGGCGAAGACAACGCGGATGGTGCGAAAGTTATTTGATCTTATTCTTGCAAGCGGGGCTTCGCTTGATAAACAGATGGATGTCTGTCTTGATATGATTGCATGGGCACGGCAGGAGAAGCGAACATTTCTTCGGCAGCGGCTGCAGCACCGACTCGCAGAAGTTCAGTTCGCCCGCGACGAGCGGCAGGAGGCGTTGGCAACTCTGCAGAGTTTACTACGTGAGGTGCGGCGGCTGGATGATCGTGCGCTGCTGCTTGATATTCATCTGCTGGAGAGCAGAATTTATTATTCTATTCACCACACAAGTAAGGCGCGTGCGGCTCTTGTTGCGGCGAGAACAAATGCAAACAGCATCTACTGCCCACCGCTGGCGCAGGCGGAGATTGACCTGCAGAGCGGTGTCCTGCACGCGGAGGAGCACGACGCCAAAACCGCCTTTTCATATCTTTATGAGGCGTTCGAGGGATTTCATCAACTTGGGGATCAGGCGCGGCAGGCACGCAAGGCGCTGTACTACATGATTCTCGCAAAGATCGCCACGGATTGCCCGGATGAACTCTCGGCGCTGTTGACGTCGAAAAATGTCTTGGAGTACAGAGGCCAAGACATGGCCGCGCTGCGAGGCGTGGCGGAGGCGTACAATACGCAGGACACGCATCTCTTTAACCGCATTATGCAGGAGAACAAGGACGCGGAGTTTTTCAAGGATGAGATTTTACAGAGGCGACTAGAGGAAATGTACAAGAGCCTTCTTGAGCGTCATTTATTGAAAATGTTAGAGCCCTACAGCCGCGTGCAGATCTCCTACCTCGCCTCGCTGCTAAAGCTTGACGTGGAGACTGTGGAGTCTCAAGTCTCGCAGCTCATTCTCGACAAAAAACTTGCAGGCATCGTTGACCAGCAGCATCAGTGCGTCGTTATCTTCGATGAGCAGGACGCAAAGGTAGCGAAGAGGAATCAACAACAACGGGAGGAACAAAAAACATCCGGCGGTGGCGGTGGCGGTTCTTCTTCGTCTGGTGCTGCGGGAACGTCATATAAAGACGAGGCGGGAGTGGCTGGCGGCGATGGTGAAAGTGCGGGCACGACACTGTACCAGGATGCATTGACGGCGTTGGAGAAGTATGACCGCCTTGTGACCGCGCTGTTTGATAAGTCTAGTGGGAAATTTGATGAAGTGGTGGAGGAAAATATGAAGAAGCGACAGGCAATGAAAACAGACAAGAAGAAGGATGGGAAGAAGAAGGAGGAGAAGGAGGAGGCAGGGAAAAAGAAGAATACGAATTAGGAATTGATGCAGATTTACCAATGAAAAGATCAAAATAAAAAGAGAAGAAAAACGAGAAAAAAAGAAATGCTTCTGCATATATGTGTACATATGTGTGGAGAGAGGGCGGAGGGAAGGAGAAACAAACCCATCGAATGTCTTCGTGCACGCATTGATAGGCAACATGCCCACGAATATTTATATTTATGTATTGCTTATGAGTCGATGAATGCATGGAAAGATGGTGAGAATGAGGAATCATCCTTTTTTTTTTAAAATCTTTATTCATGCGGAAACTTGATATTTGCAAACAAGCAACCAAACAAAAAAAAGGCATAGCCTCTTTTTTTTTCTTTAATGACTATTTGTTTCGTTCATTCTCTTTTTTCGTTGCTGGATCTCTCCTCTGTTTGTGTTCCTGCTTCAATATTTCCATTTCTTTTTTTTATTTTATTTTTATTTTTTATTTTTTTATTCTCTCCTTCTCTCTGCATGTATACATAGAAACAAAGGCAGGCTGTGTGAGTGAAAAAGAAAGGAGGAGGACGTTCTCATGGCTGGGATTCCTCCTCCTCCTCATTGCAACATCATGGAAAACCCACACGATAATAGCACCAGTAAAATCACCACGACCACAACCACAACCATTTATGCTCCTGCTGCAAGTAATAATAATATTATTAATAATAATGATAATAATAATAATAATAATAATAATAATAATAATAATAATAAGGATATCAACAACAGTTGTGGTAACGCTACTGTTGGAGCGAGTGTCAACCCGAATGAAGTTGGTCTCCGTAATTACGGCGGTCGTGGATATCAACATCCTTTTTGGTTTGTCAACAACAACAAGCCTCCCTCCTACTGGGACTACGAGAACGCCACGATTGAATACAATAGTGGAGAGCCGTATGAGTTGATACAGAAAATAGGCCGTGGGAAATACTCGGAGGTGTTCCGCTCTCGTAATCGTTATAATGGTGAGTTGTGTGTTTTAAAAATATTAAAGCCCGTGCGACTAAAGAAAGTACATCGAGAAATCACAATTCTTGAGAATTTGTGTGGTGGACCAAATGTATTACGTTTGTTAGATGTTGTGTCCATCCCTCCCGAGGGTACACCCGTTCTTGTCACAGAGAACATAGAACCTGCCGATAGTTTGCGTAGTCTTATGTTTTCTAATAGTTTAAATAATTTTGATATGAGGTACTACCTGTATGAGATCCTCCGCTGCCTGCACTTCGCCCATAGCCACGGAATCTTTCACCGAGACATTAAACCACAAAATATTATCATTGATCATCAAAGGCGGAAGCTGCGAATTGCCGACTGGGGCCTGGCGGAGTATTATATACACGGGCAGGCATTCAATGTATGCGTTGGCACGCGGCACTTTAAAGGGCCGGAGTTGCTTGTTGGCTTGAGGCTGTATGACTACTCATTAGACATTTGGAGTGTGGGATGTATTCTCGCGGAGATGTTATTTCATGTCTTTCCCTTTTTCCGTGGTGATAGTAATGAGGACCAGCTCATGAAAATATTAGATGTATTTGGCTCAGATGAGCTGCAGAATTACATACGGAAGTATGACATTTATCTCCCGCAGCATTTACTCGCCCGCGGTGTACTTGCAAAGCGCCCGAGGAAACCGTGGACGTTGTTTGTGAATTCCCGCTGCGCCCCGTGGTGCGATGTACACGCGTTAGACCTGTTGGATAAAATGTTGCGGATGGACCACCAGGACCGAATTCTTGCTGGCGACGCAATGCAGCACCCGTTCTTTGACCCAATTCGGCACACACTCCGCCTCGACGCGCAGGAACAGTACCCACATGTACAAAACTAATTTTTTTTCTTTTTTCTTTTTGTTTCTTCTTGTTTTTGTTGTCAGTGTTGTTGTTATTCCTGTTGCTCTCTGTATGTACATGCATGTGTGTGCATGTATGTATGGAGGCGTGGAGTTTTTTTTTTTTGCATCTTTGTGAATGAATAAATATAAATGACAGAGCGAATATATATGTGAAATTACCTCGAGAGCCAAAGGGAAACAGACATAAAGAATACACCCAAGGAGAAATAAGTGAGGACGAACCCCCCAAAAAAAGACAGAAGAAATAAAGAAATAAAGGAATGAAAACAGTAGTGTGAAGGAAAGTCTCCAAGGAACAACAACAACAAAAGAAAACCGCCAGGAGATGCAAGTTTGTGTACTCTTCTGATTATGTGATGCCATATACAAGCACGCATATTTTAGTAGAGGATGTGTAAACGTACGCAATGTGGGTGGGCACGGTTTGTTGGGAAGGCCTTGGGGAATCCATCCTAATGCATGGGAAGGGAAATAAATAAAACGGAATAATTGGAGGAATTAAAACATACATACATACAGAAAAAAGGCCTTTTGGTGTGTACATGTATGTATATATTTATGTATACAAATGTTTGTCTCTCTCTCTTTCTCTTCCTTTCTTTCTCCCTGTGTGTGTGCTTCAGAGGTGGAATGGGAGGAGTACAGTCTGTTTCACGCATGGCTGCAGATGCATAAGTAGATAACTAAATAGAGAGAGAGAGAGGGAGAGGCTGTGATCTATAGTGGACTTATGCTCACTTCTGTAGGGCGTGTATTTGTCTCTTTTATATTCTCTCTCTTTCTCTGTGTGTGTGTGTGTGTTTTATTATTATTTTATTTCTGGATATGATGCGTCACCTGGCGTTCTTTGTGAATGCGAGTAGTTCATTTATAACCTCCCCCTTTGGATGCATACCTTCATTATGTATACATGTATGTCTGCATTCCGTGTTCTCTGCAATTCTTTTTTTTCTTCTTCTTTATTTTATCTTTTTTCTTTGCTGTTTCTTTATTTATTTATTTATTTTTTTACTATCAACATTTCTTGAAAGGAGACAAGGCGGAAGTGCAAAAACAAATATAAATAAATATTTATTTATTTGTTTATTTACTTTATTTCACATGTCAGTTCCCACATGTATTGTGGTGCGCCGGGGTCTTTCCTCCCCATTGTTTGTGAGGCGCTATCACTCATGCCGTTTGCTCCACACATCAAATGACGTGGAGGCACTGCGGCGTCGTGCGGCGTTTCACACGTTCATACGACATCGAAGCGCTGAGTACACCGGGGAGCGAAAAGAAGAAAATAATATTAATATTAATAATAATAATAATAGTGACATGTACACATCTCATAAGCACTTGGCAGGAGACTCTCTGCGGCACAGCTTAGACACCATTGATGTCTGCCCACTCAGGAGCAGTGAGGGTGTAAATAGCACGAGTATACATGAGGAGAGAAATAACTATAATCATAGTGATAATAATAATAGTAACAGTGGGAAACACAAGAAACCGAAATGCATGCAGTCATTTCCATCTGCACGACGTGGCCAACAAGAACTTCACAATTTACAGCAGCGCGCGCAGAAAGAGATTCACAAATCACATCAGAGACGACTTCTTGATGAGTACAATCGGGCCGTGAAGATTCTTAAGGAAATTCATGCGGCATTGGAGGCAACGTCTATTCCCACTCCTAATAAAGCGGGGGGAAATCATACAGATGACTTGAGGCATAAAAAAAAAGATTTCTTGGACTCCACTGAGGCGATTCGTTTTGAACGTTTGCATCAACTTCGGGACACAACACGTCGCCTTTCCGTCGATCATTTTCTTGTTTTGCAAATGACATCAATTTTGGAATTTCTTCAGCTCATTGGGCGAATCATGGCACTCATACAAGAACCGCAGACTATTGCACATGGATACATTGTACGGCAGGCAGTCCACGCACTATTCCTTCTTAATAATATTGATAATAATAATAATAATAATAATAATAATAATAATAATAATAATGTGAGGAGTCCTGGTCACATGACAACAAGCAGAAAGAAGTCATCAGAGTTTTTATTCTCTGGGATTTTTTATTTCAGGCTTCTTCACATTATACTTTCATTACCTCCATCCGAATCTATTAAAGTGTGTGATGGCAGTACGGGAAGAAGCATGATTGTAGAAGAACTTTGTGTGCGGCAGTTAACTAGGGGAGTGAGGAAATGCATACATGAAGATACATCGCAAACATTTCTCAATGAGATTGGGCCAAGTCGTGCTGTCCGTGTTGTTTCGTGGTGCTTGCATTATCCCTTCTTTATTTCCGCGAAATCATACGGACGAACTACACGACATTCCTCCTTTCATCATGCATCCTCATTTTCTTCCTCCTTTGCACGGCCATCGCGTGGGGAGTTGCGTATTCCTTTTGGTGTTGGCAAGGAGTACACCCAGGCGGTCCTGGTTGAGTTCTCTCACGAACATATTCACAATGATGAATCTCACGAAATGACGACAAAAATGAAATTTAACGTGAAGGAATTAGCCGTGCTTTGCAGCGCAATTGTTTTCTATGAGGTCCGCACGATGGAGGCGCTAACTGTACTTGTGAGGGCCGCGCCCATTTGTGCCGCAGATGTCGACATGTTGTCGGGGCACCAGTTAAGTTGTGTGATGTTGGCCTACGCGACGCTGAAGTACCACGGCGATTTATCACGGCACCCGCCGTGCGTGTATTCGCGATTTCTGGAGCACAGTGTGAAGCGCGGGGGGGGCGGGAACTTTTATTTGCTGCTGGGCGCCCGGGCGTGTGAGTTGGGGGAGGAGCTGCGCGAGGATGACGCGGCGCGGGTGCTGCGGGCGTTGGCTCTGACGGGTGTTGAGCATGAGGGGCTGCGGCGCTCATTGGAGTCAACTATGCGAATGAAGGGACTTCACAGAAAAGTTTTTCTCTCATGAATATAAATAATTAAATAAATAAATAAAAAAAGAAAAGAAAAGGGAGGTAATGATACAACTTCTGCTTGGAAGAACTTTTGTTTTTATATTTCTCTGGTTAAAATTTTTTCTTATTTTATTTTATTTTCTGTTTGTTTACATCCTTTATTTGATAACTTGTTTTCTTCCTGTGCAGATTTACTCTTTCCCTTTCCCTTTCTTTCTCTGCGTGTGTATACAAATGTGTAGGAGTGGAATAGGAATTAACAACAACAACAACAAAAGGAAAAAAAAGAAAAGATTAGTGTGAACACAACGATGGTGCTGGAGGAACACACACTGACACGCCGCCAAGCTTCCCAGCAGCCGCGGAACACGGAGGCCGCGGAGCGGCGCAGCGGGCGCGGCTTCCGGTTCCCCATGAGAAAACACCGGAGCCAAACGTTCTCTGATTTCATGGATTCCTTCGTCAGCTCGGACGCCCATGTTATTCGGTGTTTATTAGTGGGCATCACAGTTCTCACTATTGTGTGCCTTTGCCTTGCAGGCATGACTGCGTGGCTGCTCGTCTATGGAGTGGGTGGTAACGGCTACTATGATAACAGTAATGATGATTTTTCTAAAATTAACTCGGAGAAATATTTCGACGATAATGCCGTGATGGACATTTGGAATTTATATGAGATTGCATCCAAGACAAATGACGACTACCATAAAAACTCTCTTCGTGAATATTTATTGAAGTATAAAAAAATTGTGGATGAGAAAAGAGAAACTTTATCTCGGGGAGCAGGGGTTACACAGGTAGAGATAGTTGATGTGGATGATGGGAAGGGACCAATTTTACCGAAGTATACATCGAGCCCGGACTATAAAAAAAAGAAAAATCTCGAGTCTCTTATTATGTCGTTGCGGTCTATTATAAATAAAATTACATTACATGATGAAAAGAATGGGCTACATGATGCCGCAGTGTATGTGGAGGAGAGTCTACACAGGGAGGGAATCAATAAAAATACTTCATCAACTGGAGGGGGAGAAGACGCAAAGGAAGAGAAGGAAGCATATGAACCGTTTGATGATATTTTGTATTTTCAGCTGTATTATTATTATGAAAAGAAAAATAAAGCTAATAATAATAATAATAATAATAATAATAATGTTTCAGGAGGAGATGTATTCTCAGAAAAAGAAAAAGATTGGTGGCTGCATATCAAATCGAATGCTCCTTCGGTTTACAATAAAAGGTTTTATTATCCATTACGACGTTATCATCGCCTCCATCAATTTTCTCCAGAAACATCTGTAACGACATCAGCGTGGTATAACGCCATGGTGGACGATTACTATGAGAATGATAACGGTGATCAAAGTAGTTTACACTTCTCCCCACCACGGCTCCCAGAGATGTATACATCGTCTGTTCTCAACGCCATTGGGGACAGTGATGCGATTGGGTTCCCTGTAAATAGTACTGTGTATACAGGCACATTATTTGTGAGCATTGCCAGTTTTCGGGACAAGGAATGCTGGCCAACTATAAGCCACATGATAAGAAGATCTACAAACATGTTTCGTGTGCATTGGGGAGTTGCTCAACAAAATTACGCTGGAGATCTTCCCTGTGTATCTTCCGATGGCATGGATCCATTTCCATGTATACAAAAACCCATTTTATCAGATACCATGATTAATAATAATAATAATAATATAGAATTTGATGGGTCTATTTGTTTTCCGTTAGATAATGTACGTGTGCGTCGCATTCGCTCTTTTTCAGCCAAGGGCCCAACATATGGCCGTTATATGGCGATGCTTTTATATTCGGGCGAGGACTATACATTAATTATTGACTCTCACAATCGGTTTGTGTATGCATGGGATGCTCGCATTGTTGGAATGTTTGCAAGCCTGGAGCACCCAAAAGCAGTTCTCTCACATTATCCTGAAAGTTATGACGGTACCGATGAAAATACATTTAAGTGGGAACGTACAACCACGGCGTATTTATGCCAGGCGGGGTTTATTGAAAGTGTTGGCTATCTTCGACTTGCGGGGATTATTGTACATGACATAGATGCATACAGCAGAAATGCCCGCTTCCTCAAACCGTTCATGCTACCACAATTACAATTAAGCCCGGATGTTGTTCGCCCATTACCGCAGCCGTGGGTTGCGGGGGGATTTCTCTTTGCCGCTTCCTCTATTATGCGAGAGGTTCCCTTTGATCCGCATTTACCGTATTTATTTGACGGGGAGGAAATTATGTACTCAGTTCGACTATGGACACATGGGTACGATATATTTTCCCCAAAACGTGGCATTTGTTATCACTTTTACGACCGGCCGCAGGACCCAAAGTTGTGGAATGAGGCCCCGCGGTGGTACCCCGTGCAGACCCACACACGACGGCGCATTCATTATTTTATGCGGACCCGCGTGAAGGGCGTTAACGTCCTGCGGGTGCCGAAGGAAACGGAGGACGCCGTCGCGATGATGGACGCGGACCGCTACGGCACGGGGAGGTTGAGGAGCGTGGACGCGTGGTACAAGTTTGCGGGGGCGAACCCGGTGCTCTACAAAGTGGATGGGCGGTGGTGCGCGAAGGGGTCGTGAGGGGTTTGATTTATGTTAATGAATTCGTTAGGAAAAATAATGAGGATGGTGTGACCACAGGGTAGAGAAGAGAAGAAGAAAAAGAAAAGAGAAGAATGACATTTAATGAATCGTCTTTTTTTTTTCTTTTGTGTGTTTTATGATGTCAAAGGTGGAAAAGGAAATAATGATTCATGGGCGCATGACTTATTGTGATTTTTTTTTCTTTTTCATACGCTTCTCTTTGCTTGCCAGCTTTCTTTGGATTCTTTTCTTTTCTTTTTTTCTTTGTGGTTTATTTTTAACTTTGCTTCTCTCCATTTGCTACTTCTGTGTGTATTTGTCTCTCTCTCTCTCTGTGCTTGAGTATATAAATAAATAAATAAATAAATAAATACATATTTATGTGTGTGTGTGTGTTGTTTTCTGTTTTAGCAATATTACCTTAATATGTTTACATACGTCTGTGCACATATAAACAATGCACATATACTTCTTCTTGTTCTTGTCTTTCATGCATGCATGCAAGTATACAGAGGTGTTGTTTATATCACAAGAAGAAAAGAAAAGAAAAAGAAAAGAAAAAGAAAAGGAAGAGAAACAAACAAACAAACAAGAAAAGGAGATAAATATTTCTCTCTATTTCCTTAAGGACTGTGCATACTTACATACATTTTACATACCTGTTTCCCCCTTCATTTTATTACTATTATTACCATTATTATTATTATTATTATTATTGTTACTATTATTATTGTTTTCTTCTCTATTTATTTATTTATTATTATTATTATTTATAATTATTTAGTATTATCTTTCATGGTCAAGTTGGAACTTCGTGAGTTCGCTGAGGCGACGCGGCGGATGGTGCAGCTCAGCGGCGTGAAGAAGACGCGACTGATGCTCCGCGTGCGCCCCGGCAGCGGGCGGAAAATATTTATTTTAAAGTCCACCGACGGCCGCACGACGTTGACAACTCGCGTGAAGCATCAGGGCGAACTAAAACTCGTCGAGGGCGTCGTGGACGATTTTGTCTGCAGCTGCACCGCCGCCCTGTCGCCGCCGCCCGCGGTGAGTGCCGCCGCGACTGCCAGCGCGCCGCGGAAGCAGACGGAGGAGCACAGGCACGAGGGGAGCACGCAGCAGCAGCAGCACGGGAATAAGAGGCGGAAGGGAGGCCGCCACTAATTAATTTTAATGTTAACTAATTAACGTTAGTTGTTATTAATATTAATTAGTGGCCGCGTGTTTATTTCCGTCTGCGCAGATGTACCCGCGCGTGCGGGGCGCATTTATTCTCCTCTCGTGTGTGTGCTGCGGCGCGGATGGCAACACGGGGTCAAGTGGGGGAGGGACGAGGAAGAAAAAGGAAGTGAATCTTTCATTACTTTTACACTTCAAACAACTGCGCTTCCTCTTTTTCTTTTTCTTTCGCTTTGTCTCTTTCTATGCGTGTGTACATCTCTGTTCCTCTCATTACGGAAATTGAATAAATATTTATATTTATATTTATTTCTCTCTTGTTTCATTTCACTGTATTCACTCTGTGATTCTGTTGATCTTTATATATTTATTTATGTATTTATTTATGTATTGTTATCGTTTCTTCTTCCTTTTTTTTCTTTTCTATTTTTACAAATCTGTACTCGTAAATATTCCCAGTTGGCCACCACCGCACATATACATTTATACATTAGTAGTGTTTATTGTTCCACACAGGAGTCACAGGCGTACGTAAGAAAAAGGAAGGATAGGGAGAGAGGAGCGTATCTTCTCTTCCTGTATACATTTGATTGATTGATTTTATTTGCCTGCTGTTGTGTTTTTCTCTTTGATTTATTTCCATTATTAATTTATTAAATAAATAATTAATTTTATTTATATTTATATTTACACTTATGGCAGGCCGTCCAATGAAGCGGTTCAGTTTGTGTGGACACCTGCCGCTGGGGCGGAGAGTGTTTCTCTGGTCTATTCTTCTCTTCGTTGTGCTCATGTTGTTGCTGAATGTTTACATGTTCCGCTGGATTATTCTCGACTCGCAGTCATCGTCGTCTGCGGGAACTCCTCTGAATGTAATGAATAAAACTGCAGAAAAAGAAGAACGTGAATATAATATTAATAATGAAATAGAAGAGAGATATGAAAATGAAAAGAAACAAAAAGAAAATAAAGAATCGATGCTTCTTCAGACAAAACATCTTCTTTCCCTCCTGGAGCAGTTTTCAAATGAGCACATTAATCATATACCCACCAACACCGCTGCTGGCAATATAAATAATAATAATAATACACCGCTGGTAACACCAAAGTCTCTCCTGGAGCACTACTACAAGACGGAGATTACGCGGCTGAACAACTTGCATGAGAGGACGCTGGACGACGGGTATGCGGAGAATGTTCTTCACTCGGACACATACTGGAGCCCATCGCATGTAACCCGCCGAGGCTACGGCCTGGAGGGAAGTATCTTTATTGGCGTAACACATAATAATAATAATAATAATAATAATAATAATAATAAATCAGAAAAGACGAGGAGGAAACTATTTGGATTGGAAACTGAATGTGCGGCGACAGTGAAAAGTATTTATGATTCTTCACGTTGGCCGCTCGGTGTGTTTGTCGGCGCTGTAGAGATGTCGCTGCACCCAACGATAGAAAAAGAAAATAATATTATTAATAACGAAGATGACATGGAGGGAAGAGAACCCCCCGCATGGATTTCTCCCCCGGTCTCCGCGTGCATACCGCGTGCGTATCTTCTGCCGAGTTGTGCGGAGCGCCCGGAGTTTTGCCCGACTGACAACATCCGCATTCGACAAGTGAGAGTGAACAAACATGCAAACAGAAATAATAATAATAATGAGAGAATATTGCACCGAAAGCCGCACCCTTTATTCTCCTCCCTGGCGGCGCAGCGGTGGGCGACTCTCTCCCTGTACCGAGGGGAGACGTACGTAATGTTTCTGCACGCCGGCGGGCGGCTGGTGCCCGCGTGGGATATTTTATTACGCCTGTTGTGGCTGCAGCTGCCGCCGGGGAGGTCTGTTCTCTCGCACGCGCCTGTGGAATTAAGGAGGGAACACATTTCGCATGCGTGGGAGAAAATAATTGTGAAACACATTGAGGGGACTTTACTGGCGTCGCAGTATTTATTGGAAAACACAACGATCTCTCATAGCCCAGCGTCTGCTGTTAGTGGCGGTGAAGATAATAATTCCCAATCCCCACTTACTCCACCGGCGCCAGGGGCAGAGGGAAAAGAGAGTATTAATAAAAAGCAAGGGAATGGTGTGGAGTGTTGGATAAATTCAATACGGTGGGCGCTTAATGTCTCTGCTGCAGAATTACATCCAAGAAATAATAATAATAATAATAATAATGAAATGGAGGAGGGACTAACTGAAGAAGAAGTATTAAAATATATTTTTCATTATATCAAAGCAACATCGGGCGAGTATAATAATAATAATAATAAGGGAGGAGGAAAAATACATGCAGGCGATAGTTCTATGCAAGCTACATGCGCAGACGGAGTAAACACACGGAGATGCATTCAACTTTACTGGCTGAAACATTTTCATGACTCTTTACGTCAATTAATAGTTACGCGTGTTATGGAAGAAAATATAACGTCATGTCTCTCAGGTGTTCAGGTAAACAAGCGACATTCCCAAGAAGGAGCAGAAGAAATAGAGAAGACAGCGTTATTTTCTCTTCACACAAGTACAATGAAGCGACTCAGTTACGCTTTGAAAGATATGCGTTACATGGAGCCATCGTTTTATAATAGATGTGGTGAACACAATGAAAATAGATGCACACAGAAGTATCCACATAATAATAATAATAATGAAAATGAAACACTTCCCTATTTGAAGCAGTCATGGATAACTACGCAGTTTTTATTTGCTCGAGCAGAAGTGTTTTTTGATTTTCCCAATCAATTTAATCATCATGACGATACAGCCAGTGGATATAATGGAGCCTCCCGCATGCATGCCGACAGTGTGCAGTTGGATCCATACTTAAGTTTCTTAAGCACCGATGAGGAGTCTGTGTTGCTTAGCGCGCGACTGTGGACGCATGGGTGGGATTTCTTCTCTCCAACAGAACCGATTGTTTTTTCAGTTACACCACCGCATGGAAATGAAGAACATTCAAATGACTATACATCAACGTTGTCTCCAACATTAAAGCGTCAACGTATGAAAAGTATAATTCGCCTTCGACACATTCTTTTTGGTTCAAATAATAATAATAATAATAATAGTAATAATGATGCAGATGTGTCGCAGGAATTACGCAATGAGGCTTTGCGGGATGTGGAGAAGTATGGACTTGGCAAACGGCGTTCAAGGGAAGAAATGCTTCGGTCTTTAGGCCTGCGAGATGTGAAGGAGTTTGATGGGGAAAATGATTACGTTGTGGATAGACCCTGCCGTGTATCGTAGTGCTAGGGTGGGAAATAATATTCTCTACATACATGCAGGAGGGAGTTTTTTCCTTTTTTTTTTTTTTGGAATGTGTATTTTTGTACATATATGTATGGAATAGGAAGAGAATATATTTGTAAGGATAGGCGAATGAATGTATACACACACTCTGTGCTTCTGTATGTGTATGTGTGATCATTTATATTTAATTTAATTAATTAATTTATTTGGTTTTGCTTTACTTGCATGCGTTCACTTGTGTGTATCAATGATAAGAACACTGAATATTTATATAACTCCCATCATATGTGTCGAGGGCTCTTTTCTTTTTCTTTTCTTCCTCCTTTATTGCATCGTCGTCACTTTTATTTATTTATTCATTTATTTTATTATTCATTATGCATGCACGCGTGTAACTTCTTGTTATTCTGGTTGTACTCGTTCCGTGTAGAGAACATTACAATAAATAAAAAAGGAACCAAGAGTTGTGAGTATTAGTAATTAGTAAAGATGTCTGCCGAGGAGGCGGTGCGGGAGGCGCGCCGCATCTTCGTCACGAACACCGTCGACCAGGCGCGCGATTATCTCGGCACCATCACCCGCGGCATTGCGGCGAGCGACGCGCGGCTGAAAGAAGTCGTCGGCCGGAGTTACCGCGAGTTGATCGCCGCCTGCGACCAAGTCGCCGGGATGGGCGGGACGTGCCGGCGGGTGGCGGAGTTGCGGCGGGGGCTGCGGGACGGGGGCGGGCGAAATTATTTTGGGCGCGGCGCCGCCGCCGGCGGGGAGGGAGAAGAGGAGGAGGCTCCACGGGAGGAGAGGGATAAATCATCATTATTATTAGGAGCGAGATATAATAATATTGTTTTCCAACAGCAGTGTATTTCTATGGAGAGTTTACTTGGGATTCAAGAGGTGCAGAGGGCGGCGTACTTACTACATCACATGAAGAAAAATTACCAGAATGATAATAATAATATTAATAATAATAATAAACTTAATACTAGTAATACTGGCAGCAGTAATGGTATTAATAATAGCGACATGGTAATGTTGTATGAGACTAAACTTCAGCAGGCGGTCCGCAACGCACTTCGTAAAGGCGCCGATGATTCTGCGAGGCACCACATGACACAACTCATGCACGCAGTGCAGCGCGGGGAGGGCGCGGGACGATATTCCCCCGCGCAGAGGGCGGCCGCGAAGACACACGAGAGTGATGATAAAATGATGGCAGATGTGCTCACGCACATGACCGAGGCGCACGAGGCACTCGCCGTGGCGGGCTCTTTGTCTACACCGGCGGCCGCGCTGAAATTGATGGACGTTGTTGCTGGCATGATCGAAAGTGATTTTCAGTTACTCACAAAAGTCATCCAAGAAGGAGAAAGAAGTAAAACTCATAATAATAATAATAATAATAATAATAATCAATCCACGGATGATTTTGGTGATAGTGATATTATTAGTAATAATGGCAGCAGGAGTAAGGCGACGATGAATATGTATTCAGCACGCAGAAAAACAGATTGGCTGCGAGTCATTCTTCCATTGCCGCCGTGGCTTTTGGATGATGGCGATAACTCCCAGGACTTAAAGAAATGGATGTCATCGTCTATAGAGACAACACACGGAAGAAATAATAATAATAATAATAATAATAATAATATTAATAATAATAATAATAATAATAACGGTGGTGGAGTGCATGACGACATTATTGCGTTACATGTCATGCAACGGACGCAGCAATTATTTTTTCACCTCGTGGCTTATGTGGCGTCCATGCAGCCAACACTCGGCGGTGTGCGGGGGGACACAGAGAAGCGATTTTCTTTCCAGCAGCAACAACAAGAAGAAGAACGAGGAGGAAGGAACGATGGTGAAGAGGAGAATGTGAATGAATACATAGATCATCAAAAACAGCAACGCTCATTACAATTCTTACTCTCTCTTCGTGAACGTTTGGTGACTCAACAGCAGCAGGAACAGCAGGAGCAGCAACAACAAGGGGAGGAGGGAAAGAAACAGATATTTGAATTAAGCGATCATTTACTTAAACACATGGATGTGAATTCTCCAAAGGAAATGTTCTCGAACTCACTGCGGAGTAATACAGAAGAACTTGGAGACGCCTCATTGAACGCATCAAGCTCTCTCATGCGTATGAGTTTCTCTTCTCTTTCAAATACATGCAGGCGCACACATGTGCGCACGAAGTATAGACACGAGGTAGTGCGGCAGGTGTGCGGAATGCAGATTCTTGATCCCGAGCTCCTTAAATCAAACTACACAACAAAACTCCATTCCACTCATGATGCTGGTAAAGAAGGGACGAGGCTAGGTGCAGTGGATGAGGTGCAGCTGAGCCAGGAAGATGTTCAAGGGAAAATTTTAACTCTTCAAGAGATTATTTCACAATTGTTAGCTTGTGTTGCGAATTCCGGACTTTTATGTAACCCGCGTTCCATTGCTCTGCATGAACAGTTGTCATTGCAGGAGGTTGCACGGATGCAGGCGTGGATTGAACAAACTCAAAGCCATTGCTCATGTCTCTTTGATGTATCCAGGTGGAGAGAAATGATAAATCACACAACCGAGTCCGCCCTCATGAAATGCATCAATGCAGCGCTTAGAAGAGTAAATAATGTTTGGAATTCTCTCCTGCAGCGCATCTGTGTAGAAAGTCGCTGCTATGAGAAGCAACCATCATCCTCGCATGCAGCATGTATGCAGAAGGGAGAAGAACAGGAAAGAGAAGTAGTGACGGGCCCCGAGTCAATAATGTTATCGCAATTGTCCAAACGGCTCTTCTCCCAGTCAATTTCTGTAAGTGAACTCATTGCTTCCGTTTATTACAATAACTGGAAAAAGTACGATCCTTTTTGCTCATCGTCTAATCTGAAAAAAGGAACGAACAGTTCTAGTAAGAGCGAGACGGCGATGAATTCTCTTCTTGCCCATTCCATGGTTCAGCGTGTGTGGTCACAAACCACCAAATCGTCTAATGGAGAGAAGAATCAAGACACACGTACTTTTTATTCAAACGACAGGAATTCCTCTCCATTTGCCGCCTCCTTCTCTGGATGCATGTCAGTTGACATGATTGCGGCAGTGATGGGGGAAGGCAAACATATGTTGGGTGCTGGTGATGGGGAAGACATTTTATTATTATTTGCTGAGGATGATGACGGCGATAATGATGATGCCGAGGGAGAAGCAGCGAGGGGAAGTGAAAGAAATAGTAAAAACATGAAAGAACACAAAGCGATGGGCGGTGGTCGTGGTGGTGGTGCAGCAACCTCGTTTTCACATGGAATGAAAAATGTGGAGAATCGTCCAGACAGCGATGATGATAATAATAATCAGACCATTGCTTATGAAAGTAGAGTGTTACTATATATGCTTCAACGTATTTTTGATGCTGATAAAACATGCACGGCCGTGACGCAGACGTCGATTCATAATTGCATCACCGCGTGGATATCAGGCGCTGTTGCTCACGTGAAGGAAATTATGCGCAGCAAGAAAGAGGAGTACGAACATCAAATGCAAGAAAAAAAAGGGGAGTCGTTTGAGCGCCATGCAACTGTGATGGTTTTGTTTCATCGTCTCTCTTCGCTTGTTGAGATATTGTTGGGTGTTTTGGAGGCGTCGCCAACAATGCCAGCAGCGGTGGGGCCACTTATACAAGAGTTACGTGATACTGTCATTGCATGCCACACGCCGTGGATACATCTGCTGCGCCGTGAATGGGAGAGTGGGTTGTGCACAATGTATAGAGAAGCATTAGCAGCAGTTACTCATTCGGCTAATGGCGGAAGTGCCTCATCGCTGGCAAGGCAACGATATACATTGGAGTACGCTGCATGTTGGCGTCGTGCTTCACCTCATGTTACTACTACTACTACTACTACTAATAATAATAATAATAATAAACAAGAGCAGCAAGGTCAAACTGTGGCGTATCCTGTGCATCTTACTCCACATGTTGGGGAGCTCCTGTTTACATTACAGCGTATCGTTTACAAAGTAAATGTGGGCCACCACCTTCGTGAGATAGTACTGCCGATCATTATACGTGAGTTGGTTGATGGAATGACGGCTGCAATGTTGAATGCTGTGTTACCCTCCTTAATCTCCCGTAGAAATAATAACAATAATAATGTGGAGAGTACCATGCATAGTAATCCAGCAGGGGCGAGGTATGCTACTACTACTACTTCTGGTAGTGGTGGTGATGAAGACGAAAGGGAGGAGGCCTTGCTGCAACTTTACTTTGATGTGTTGTTCATTACTGGGCTGCTCGCACCACCTGGTGTTCTATCTACATCATCATCATCATCATCCACTGCATCTGTGCTTCATGAAATTGAGGAGCATGTAGACAAAGTCACGTGGTCGCTGGCTTCACCGTTATTAATATCTGCCAATGAGCAACTGCTGCGTGCCACGTCCCTTTCGTTTGGCTCGTGGTCCTCCACGGCTGCTGCGGGTGTGTGGGGTAGTACACCAGTAAATACTATTACTGGTGGCGGTGCTGCACGAGTCGCTGCAGACGTGACTCAGCAGCCGGCGCGATCATTCAGTGGCGCCATTCCAAATCCCACAGAGCGGGATCGTTTTCCGTTGCTTCCGTTAGCCATGA
Source organism: Trypanosoma lewisi (assembly GCA_036321185.1). Taxonomy (NCBI): domain Eukaryota; phylum Euglenozoa; class Kinetoplastea; order Trypanosomatida; family Trypanosomatidae; genus Trypanosoma; species Trypanosoma lewisi. The sequence goes on along the minus strand of JAWVMQ010000008.1, from coordinate 65,538 downwards.
TCGCCCCTTCACTGCACCAATCTGCGGTGGGTGGTGGTGGCGATCGTGCGAGCTCTAATCTCAAAGGAATGGAGGGGACAATGATATCACGAGTTGCGGCTGCGACTGGTGCTAATGGTAATAATAACAATAGTGGTGGTTGGGATAGTCATTCCATGTCGTCAGCTGCATCCGTGACTGGAAAAGACAGTGCTGCCGCTCCTTCATTCACAACCTCATTGCTGTGGGGTGATGGTAGGACGAAGGGATGGATGGGCTCTTTGTGGCAGTGAAGCACTTCATCTTTTTTTTTTTTGGTTCTTTTTTTTTCTTTCTCTGTACTCTTTTGTAAAGGATTTCTTTATGTAGCGTATTTTATCTTACAATATTGTTATTTGCTTCTATGCACCAGCAGGGCCTGTGCTGTGAGAAACACTAATGATCACATGATGCATATATATATATATATATATATATATACGTCTCTATTCGTCTACTATTCTACTTCCTTTTTTTTCTTCCCTGACTTCTCCGGGTCTGCTGTGCGGGTTTAAAAATTAGAATTCCTCTGTGTGTGGGGGGTACGGTGTATGGAAGGAGTGGAGGCTTAAAAGGAGTAAAAATACACATAAATACATACATACGTACATAGAAGCATATATATACATATGGAGTTTCAGTTTGCGTCATTGGGCAGCACTGCAGAGCTGCGGTCGTGGCTGCGACAACATCCCGATCGTGTCAACATCCCGAGTTCGTGCTCTAATTACACTCTTCTGCACACAGCTGTCAAGTGTGGCCATCTCGACACGGTGAAAATGCTCATGGGGGAGTTCCGTGCGGATGCAGGGATTCCGTGTGGAGGAATGAACAATACATGTGTACACACGGCCGCAGCGAACGGAGATGTCGACGTGTTGTCTTTTCTCTTGACTACACGTCCTCTTCTGAGGCCAAATGCATTTATGGAGTACCCGCGGGATGTGGCGGAGGCCTCGTCGGCAAAAAGAGAGGCGAAGGAGAAGTGTATTGCCATGCTGCTGGAGTACGAGCATGGAGGGAGTAAACAACAGGAAAAGCAGAAGGAGTTAAGATCTGAACGAGGGAGTGAACAGCAAGCGATGCAGCATCAGTTTCCACAGATGCCTCCGCCTCCCATTCCTCCTGTTTCTACTACTACTTTTGCTCCTCTTACTTCTGTCGTGTATCCTCACTTGGCTACAGACACACTGCGTGACACTATTCGTGACTTAAAAGTCGAGAGTGATGGTGATGATTGTGATTATAACAACAACAACAGGGATCAGAAGAAGAAAATAAAATGTCAGTCATTACGGCCTGGATCAAAAACCCCAAAACGTTCACACACGCCACCCGCTTTTTTATCTCGTAAGTGTGGAATGAGTTTTGGACATGAAAATCAGAGTCCTGGAAGTACACGCGGAAGTGGTGGTGGCACTGAGAGAATTGGATTGCGTAATGAACACGTCATCCCGACTAAAATGAGATTGCCGTTAGATCTTCTCTTGTTCCGTCGCATGTATGGAGATGCCTTTGATTTCAAGGAAAATGCTGATGCGTACTTCATACGTGGTTTAATGCCGTACACATTCAAAGCTGTAGTATACTATACACCAGTCATTATTATTCTGCGTAAGCCAAGAGAGAGTAGAGAGAAGGTAGAAGAGGAACAACAACAAGGGAGAGGGGGAGATGGAGGGTGGACAGAGTTACCATCACTTTATTCTGGTTTATACATTACTTCAAGTACTACACAAAGACATGGTGCTTTTACCTACAGGGCACTTATTGATCGTAAGAAACTTGGAGATCTTTTTATTAGCCGTCGAGCCACTTACATTGATCCCTGTTCGGCTGCTATTATTCCCAGTGAAGCGGATGCATATTATCATAATATTTTGGACTTTGTTCGTTGTGCCATAGTGAATAATTTTGAACGGTTACCACCCTTGACAGCATTGAAAGAGAAAAGTGCATGTACTGAGGAGAGTATCCCACTTTTCCGATTGTATCCAAACCAACGAGAAGTAACTGCACGGATTCTTCGTGATCTTTCTCTTTTCTGCGATGGTGCCTTTATATATCATAGGTCCACAGAAAGTGTGGAGGGGTTTCTTCCAATATTTCTTGTTTTTCCACCCATGACAAGAGAAGAAGAAAAGAAGAAGAGAATAAAAAGTGATGGGAAGTCACATGTATTGGATGGAACCAAAGTTATTGCCTCGTGCCCGAATGCGAAGAAGATAATAAACCCAAGTGAAGATGCCCATGACATTATGGACTCGGATCTTGTTATGAAGTTACCTCTCCGTATGCAGTTTGTAGAAAATAGTGCTTTTGATGACCCACCGCGTGTGTATTTACTTAATGCCACAACGGCATCTTCGTTAACACGGATGAACTATGATTTTCTTTCAAAAATTATTTTTGACAGCTCTAATGGAGAGGTCCACAGTGGCACATTGCGCTCTTTAGCAGACTGGAAAACACACGGTTCTATTTTCTCCGTGTTATTAGAACTACAGGAAAAAGTAACATCATTGCTACTGGAGTACTGTGAGAAATCAACACAGACGCCTGTCATGAGGGGAGAGGTTAAGCCGCCGACGGTGAAGAAACAAGGTGTTGTCAGTTCACGTACTGTGCCATATGCACAATCGCAAGGAGGCTCAAGTGGAAGCCCGATGGACTCGGAGGATGATATGGGATTTTTACTTGTTGGGAAGCCTGTTTCTGGATCAACAACAGCAACAACAGAATGTAATTCGACAAATACTGCGACACTGACATCAAAGTCTAAACCAGAGGACATAAAAACTGCAACGAAGTGTGTGGTTTGTATGGAAGCGGAGAAGAATATTCTCTTTCTTCCATGTCGTCACTTGGTGCTCTGTTATAACTGTAGTCTCCACTACAAGGACCGTCTTGCAGATGATATGATATGCCCAATATGCCGAGTTCCCATTGAAACCATGTTGGAGGTGTTTTCATAACAACGATGACAGTAGGAAGTACAAGAATAGTTCTAGAATGAGCTTATGAATCCAGTGATACTCTAGATGAATGTGATAATTCCTTTTCCTTTTTTTTTCTTTTGTTATGTTCTTTACAACTTCTTTCTGTTTATATTTGTCTTGACGATGATCAATGCATGCACTGTGAGCATGTACATTCATTAAGTTGTCGTCTTTCATGCGTTTTTTTTTTTTGCTTTTGTTTCCGTCGTGTCTCTGTATGTTTGCATACCTGGTACACGTATATGCATATACATGTAGTGTCCAACTCTATTTTTTCTTAGAACGTCTCTCTCCCTCTCTCTCTGTGTGTGTGTGTGTGTAAAAGGAAAGTTGAGGTGGCCAATATTCTAATACATTTCCCACAGAGATCCCCCGCATATACATACGTCTCTGCATTTGGGAAAGGGGGGAAAGAAGGGGAATCTGATGACTTCTGAGGCGTCTTCTGTGAAGATAATTCTCCGTCTTCATGGCATTCGGGCTGATATCATTGAAGCAGAGTTTAACCGCTTCAGTCAACCCATGCCGAAGCGAAGTTTCCCTCACGTCGGAACTGACATCTTTCAGAGGAAGGAACAAGATCAGCAGCGTTACCAGCCACCAAGTGTGAATCAGTTACGCCTTGCACTCGTGAGTGATGCCGAGGAGATGGGTGAGTGGGGCTTAACGGCGCCCGTGCTGCTGGAGCCTTTTACACCTGCTGTGAAGGATGGGAAGGAGGAGGATCGCACGGAAACTCCCCCGCGTCTTGCCTTCACGGCAACTGTACATGTTCCACTGTCATGTGTGATGGAGTCGTTAGTATTACGTTTTCGGCTTGTGATTGTGGATGAGCTGCTACATCGTGCCGTTGCGGCGGCGGCAAATTTAGATTCCACGTGTTTTCTGTATGGAGGAGGCATCACGCCTGGAGCGGCGATTGTTGCTGTGGAGAATACGTATTGGCATCCAGATAGTGTGGACCTTACTATGGATATGAATGAAAAAAATACGTTCTATGCCAATATTGATTTACATAATCGTTCCATGAACTTTTCTCGCGCTTCGAAACAGTTTCCGTTCTTGTCTCAGTTATACAAACCAGAAAAGGAAAAGATTTTGCCTACAGCAGGGCCGTTACTTTCATTGACGTTGTATGCAAATGATCCACGTACAAGGTTTTTGCGAGAGGCGTGGCTGGATAGCTTACCGCCGCAAAGTCGTGACGCTATGATGTACTTGCAGAAGGAAAATGCCAGATTACGAAATAATAATAATAATAATAATAATGGTGATAAAGGTCACTTTTCTTCTGAAGTGAATATCGTACCAACATCCAACTTTGAAGTGGAGGATGTTTACCCCATTCGTTCAGACGGATGCTGTTGGTGTGAAGGGCATTTACCAATTCCCGCACCAATGGAGAAGCAGAAGAAGGCTTTAAGGCAGGCCGCAATACTTCAGAAAAAGAAAACTAAAAATGATGGGGAAAAGCCAGAATCGCCACGAGTACAAATTCCACCACCATCACCAATATCAACGCCGCCACCACAACGACAATGTCAATCGCCATCTGCCGAAGGGATGAGCCGTAAAAATCCCTGGGCTACATCTTTTGTGTCTGTGGACCACGCATTAAAAAAACATTATAAAAACAAAACACAAGGATCTCCATCGAATGACTCTTTTGTCCCTTACTGTGATGATATTATAAATGCCGTTTTACGTCGTGGTTGGTGCGTGGAGCCACTTCATAGTATGGACCCCATACGCCCATTTACTCCCGATGACTCCGTGTTTACAATGCGTGTTTGGCATTCTACAGTAAATGTAGCTCCTTTAGAAGGGCGTGGAATACAAATAGAAGCCGCGATGCCTGTTCCCATCTATGGTCCAAGTACTGCGAATGAAAGTACAATGTCAAACAAAATGCCATCACGCAAGGATTCTTATTCCTCCTTTGCAGCACCTGCCACTCCCATTCCCACTGCCACTGACGCTACGACACCGTGCTCAGTATCTTATGCTGACAAGATGCTTAGTCGTGATGATGAAGGACAGAGCATTGATAGTACGGTGTATAATAGTTATGATAATGGCAACAGTAGCATAAGTAATAATAATCATCTGACTGTCGTAGGTGTGCGGTGGATAAGGGGTGTGGCTGTACTCCAACCTCCACTTTTTAAGCAAAATACAAGTGGTACACTCGTCGTTCCTGTTTGTTTTATGGATACTTCATCAGATTCTTCTCAAGGCTCCCCAATGACATATTGGCAGACGATTTATGTACAGTATCTCTTTGTGTTTCCGTTTTATTATCCAAATCGAACAACATTGGAGGTGATTCGTTCCCTGTCTTCATTGGGACGTTTGGCAACGAAAAAGCCCGTGGGTCATCGTGGACTTGGTAAGACGTATACACGTAATGCTGTAAATGAGCCGAATGGAAAAGCAGTTGCATCAGATCCCAGAAAGCCAAAAAATCGACTTACTGTAAAACTTGCGGAAAACAGTTTGGAGGCGTTCAATGCAGCTCATCGTCGCGGTTGTGATATGGTGGAATTTGATGTGATGCTTACAAGAGACCGTATTCCCGTTATATTCCACGACCCTCTCATTCAACTGCAGGCGCGGCAAAAGCGAGGGGCTGGAACACATAACGGCCGCGTGCAACGACAGACATCGAGTTCTTTTTCTTTTGACTACGGCACAAGCCCAGCGTTCATGCCGGATTCATTACCTCAGCACTCTCAAGCACAAACGCGAGCTTCGGCGTATTTATCGTCGGCATTTCCCGCATTGACTGCATCTTTGGAACGACATCCGTCGCATGTAATGAATCTGTTTACACATGCTCTGCCGAACTTTGCTTCTGTTCCCATCGCATTGCATCAGTTAACAAAACGACAGCTGGATGTGGTGACAACAGAAACATTTACACACATGAAGGATAATAATACATTACGCAAGTTAATTCTAAGGCATTGGACTCAAATTCTTCGAGTCTATCGTAATCGTCAAAGACAAAAGTGTATAGAAGAACTTGCCATGAAACCACATGAAGGGGTGGATGAATTCAGTGGATGTTTACCAAATAAAGAGTGTATTAATGATGCGTGTTCTGTGCAGCCGAAGAAAGACTTAAAAATATTATTTCATCAACAACGCATGCTTGCACAAGAGGAAAATGTTACAAATCGTATTTGCACCTTGGAAGATTTATTTGAGGGAACACCGGCGACTTTACGATTTGATCTTGAAGTGAAATTTCCATTTCAGCCTATTGGTGATAACAATTTGTTTCTGCAAATTGACGTGTTTGAAGTGAATGCCTTCGTCGATGATATCTTGCGTGTTGTATTTGCCCATGCAGACCAAAGGCAGACTGTAAGGGATGAAGAGAGGGGTGTAACGACAGAGCGGCCCCGCGATGTAATCTTTTGTAGCTTTGAACCTGACATTTGTCTCGCACTTAAAATGAAACAAAGTCGCTTCGATGTTGTGTTTTTGTGCGACACAGAAATGTATGATGACTTCAAAGATTACCGCTGCTTTGGACTTGTGGAAGGAGCATTACAGTTTTCTATATTTATGCACCTGTCTGGTGTATCCATCTTAGCCTCATCCTTATGTACACGGGAGCAGAAGAGTATTCCGAGTATATTCAGCGTTCCCCGTTTAGAACGGCAGCCAAAATCATTACAAATGGAACTTAAAGGCAAACCACTACTAAAGGATGAGGACGATACAAATGATACAAATGCAGAGAACGGCGTTGTAGATGCACGTGAGACACAATGGGCGTCATTTGACTGTTCTCGAGGCAAAGCGATTGCTGCCTATGCGCATGCCAACAAACAACTCATATGGACGTGGGGTGAAATGAATAATGATGAGCAGTTTACATACGTGCAGTCACAGATATTCAAGATTGATGCCATTATCACAGACAATGTGCCACTGTGGACTGCTGCGCACTCCGCTGGCCGCACAGGTAGCACAGTGTGCACATAATCTGCGATTTATACAGATGGCCAAAGAATACGATATATGTAGAAAAGTAATTCCAATACTCGCTACATATATCCCATACAATGTGATGAAAACGAAAATTTGGTTCAGGCAAGAGACAATGAAGATGATGACAACAAAAGAGGAATGGTAGAGACATACAACCACCAATATCAACTAATATTTATAAAGTAACATTTGTTTCTGTGCCTATTTCCTATTTCATATTTCCTATTTTAAATTTCTTCTTTTTATTTCCTTTTGTTTCCTTTTTTTTTAAATGTTTTGAACTGCATATGAGTTGCGTGGCTGTATCTCCTTACATGTGCGTTGGCAATTCTATTCCGTTTTCCCCTCTCTGGCAACCCGTGAGGAGAATCAGAAATATATATATATATATATATATATATATTTCTGTCTGATTGTGTCTTGTATGTGTGTAGATGAATATAACTTAGGACGTTGTCTAGTGGAAAAAATAAAGCACTGCAGAATGTAAAACTAACTGGACAAGAGGCATTAAAAAAAGAAATGAACTAAGTAGCTCAATAAAAAGGGACGTATACGTACATGTAGAGAGAGAGAATGGGAGAGAAACAAAGAATAATATAAAGTGAGGAGAGGAATAATATTGATGATGAACGGGAGGAGGAGATAAAAATATATGTGATAGCCTGGTGGAGCATATGCTTTTGTTTTGTTTTCGTAAAGAATTGGATGCGACACGTTTTCTTGACTTTATGGTTGCAGGACCAACAGAAAGTAGACTTATGTGGGAAACGAGTAAAGGAAAAAAAGAAAAAGAGCTACTGCTAATGTGTATAGATGAATGAATTTCGCATTGTCACAATTTAGAGACGATTAAGGAGAGAAAGAAAATGTGCAAGAAACATTATTAGTCGGGCACTAAGACAGGGAAAAAATATAGTTCTTTGTTTGTTTTTATACCTGTCCACTTTTTTTTTTTTTGCTTGAGTATGTATGTGCCATCGTGTTGTTGCCAGTGATGAACTGCTTCCTCTGTATTTCTCTGTGTATTTTTGTGTATATATTTATATCTCATGCTCTTCTTGCTGTTGCCTTTCACATGTCTTCCGAATGCTTTTTTTTCCTTTTTTTTTCGTTCCTCGTATGTGTATATATCTATGTATGGGATGAGGAGGAGAGGGAGAAGATGTCGTCAGTAAAGGCCTTCAATCCGGCCTCGCAGGCACGCCGCGACCCGTACTACAAGCGGAACCACATGGGCCGCATCACCTGCACGCTGTGCGATATCTGCTGCACCGACGACAACAATTTTCTTAAGCACCTCGCGGGGAAGACGCACCGCACGCAACTTGACCGCATAGAGCGTAACTCGCGCCGCGAGGAGCGCCTGGCGATGGAGGAGGAGCTCAGCCGAGAGGCACGTCGTCGTGCGGAGGAGGAGAAGGCGGCGCGTGATCTTTTGCTGAAGCGGCAGCAGGGCAGTGGTGGCAGTGGGGCAGCCGCGGCCTTTGCGCCGTTTGGGAGGCCGCAGTTTAACTTCTGCACGGAGAACGACCCGGAGTTGTTTCAGACGAAAGTTTGGCTCGAGTTTTTCTTTCCGCAGGCTGCAGCGGGTGCCCGGCCGTTGCACCGCTGGCGCTCAGCGAGGGAGCAGGAGATGGAGCGGCCCCCGGATGATAGTGTTGTGTATCTACTCGTGGCCTGTGAGGGATACGTGACGATTGCGCTGAAGTTTCCCTCCAGGTTGCCCCGCACATGTGCAGCGTCAACCGCCATGATGATGACGCCGCACGGCAGCGATGTTCCGATGAGGGCAACAGATGAGGAGGAGGGGCGGTACCACTGCAGCTGGGACCCAATAAAGAAGATGTATTCACTCTTCTTTATACTGGGCTAAGGAAACACAGATCCATGGCATGCATTCACTATGTGTTTCTTGCGTATATGACAGAGAAGAAAAAGGCGGGGGAGAGTGAAAAGATGGAATCATCAAAACACGCACTGCAGCATTGAAGCAAGAAGGATGTTTGCGTGTGTGTGTGTGTGTGTATGGAGGAGGTGCTGTTGTTGGAGAACAGAGGTGAAAAGACTAGGGTGGAATCATTTCTCCTTGGTATAGTGGAGAAGAGTGACAGCATTCTAATACTCGTCTGGGGTGTGATGATTGTAATTCTGACGACGCACGGTTTGGACGTATTGTGTATAAGCGCTTCCAACTCTTTTCATTTATTTATTTTTCTGTTTCGATTATTTATTATAACGTTTTTGTTCTTACATTACTGCAGTTTTCTTCACCCTGCTGTTTCTTGTGACTTTATTCGTTCTTTTTTTTTATTTGCTCTCTCTGTATATGAAAAATGCAATTAATTTGCACACACGCGCCTCTTCCTGACCGCAGTGTTGGCTACTGAAAGGAGCACAGTGGCGTCCTTTTGATAGACCATTACATTTATTTTTACATACATACACTGACACCCACACCCACAGATAAAGAACGAAGGAATAAAGTGAGATTCCCCCCTCCCTCCCCCTAAAAAAGAGACTTACACATATTCTCTGCAGATAACAAAGTTAAACTCAAAAGAAGTAAACGAATAAAAAAAAAAGAAGCACACAACACGCACTGCGTATACAAACATATACACAGAGAAACAGAAAGAAAGAGTAAAGGGAATATGTCATTTCATGTGAATAGAGAGACATTGTCTGCATCGGCAGTTTCAATGGCCCTTTTTGATTCCCCTGAGCCCTCTTCTCTTGCGGCCAATGTTGTTGTGAGTGACACGGCGGCTCTCAAGTCTCGACTTGCGGCGATGATCGACGACCTGCAAAAGTCGAGCCCTGCAGATGCACAGAAGTATTTCTCAGACCTCTGTGTTTTTTTCGACACGGTGGCCGAACAGAGTGGAACTCACATACAAAATATTTTCGGTCAGCACGTCGCAGGTAACGTTCTTGCCATCGTGATGAATAGTGTGGTCAAGCCGCTGCTAGGTCAGTACTGCAGGGTTGTTGGCAGGCGGCGAGGCACAACGAGTCGCTGTGCGGATTCTAGTGGATTCGCTGCGGCTGCTGCCGCGTCACGACGACGTCGTGAAACATCATCTTCCAAAGCCGCCTCCGTCGCTGCACAAGAAGAGATGGATGCATACATGATGAATAAGGCAGAGAAACTTCGGTCGGATGTGATACGGCCATGGCGGGCTCTTGTGGAAACACTGCATCGCAATTTGCCCACATCACTGTTTGTGTCATCCCTTGGCGTTAGCAATGAAGATGCATACGTATCGTCATCATCAGCAGCAGCAGGTGGGGCGAATGGAAACCGTGGGGCACACAGGGGCCTTGCTGCTTATGATGTAACTACATCACATTCCCCCCACGAGGGAGGAGAGTGGAAGGGCTCACTCACAGCGAGAAACACAGCGGCTGCAGGAGGAGGAGGAGGAAGTATTTCTACTATAGCAAATCATGACTCCTATGTACTACATCTATGGGACATGCCACCTAATCACACCTCATTACCACTTCTATGGAAAAATGGGACACCATTCTTTTCTCTCATACAACATGCTGTGGAAGTGTTTCAATCAAACGTTCTTGTAGCTGTATGTGGTCAGGATTACGCCAAAATGCTGCAGCACCTTTTCCTTTTTCATGGTTACCTATCGAATCTTCAACCAGCAGTTATTATGGAACTAACTATACAACTTTTGGGATTAATTGAGAGAACAGAGTATGAGAAGAATAATGGAATCAATACAACAGATAAAAGCAAGAATGCGGCATTTCCCGTTTCTACCAGTATGACAGCAGAAACAACAACAACACATTTATTTCCTTCAGATAACAGAAATAGCAACCATAATACCTTTGAACGGGGTATTCAAGACGATGGTTCCTATCATCCTTCTATTGATCAGGGTACAGTATTTGCAGCATTACTTGTACAAATCTTCCGTGCACCGCAACTCATGAGTGCCTTTACTCCTTGTGAAGATGAGGCCGAATTATGTGTATCAGCATCAAAAGTAAATAGTAATAATAATAGTAATAATAATACTATTCCGTTTATTTTGCGACGACTCATGCGTTTAACGACACAACGTCACATGTGCCCAACAGACGCTTTATGTTTAGAAACACATCTCCTTGTGGGGTTGAATCTGTTGGTCTCTATGGCGCGTGATGATTATCCATCGGCGTCAACCACACCGTTGGAGCTTGTGAAATCACTCTGTCATTTGTTTTATGCCACAAAACGTCGGGAGGGTTGGCGGATGGAGGCCTTTACATTTATGACAACACAAATATGTGTTTGTTTTTCTTCATTGCTGGGAAAGGCAGTGCGAGAAGACATTCAACGTCATAGACCATTGAGTGGGCGATATCCACGCACTACTACTGGTAGTAGTACAACTACCAGTACATACTATAAAACATCTCATGGGGATACACCCAGTCATAAGAAGCAGGAACAGGAGGAGAATGTAAAGATCACAGAGAATTCTCTTCTTGTTTCTCCAATGTCTTTAACGTTATTACATGAGACCGTGCTGCCATTCTTGTTACAATTCTTTACAGTTACTCGGAATGAATTTAATCACATTTCTCGTCGGGAGTTATTTCACTTTCCATGCTCTCCACTTTCTCCACTGTTGGATTTTGGAGCTGTAGTTGTGTATCTTGCATGCTCGACGTATGAAGCATACATGACACTGCCTTTTTCTTCATCCTCTGCTGACATTCCTTTGAGTACATCGGGATCATCATCGGGCAATCATGAGACAACAGTGTATACAGTCGTTGATGATTCTCCAATTAGAACGGACGTAACTAAAGCGCAGCAAAGGAAAACATGTACAAAACGGTCACGTGTGGATGATATTAATGATAATGAAACTACTTCTCTTCATATAAATATATCAGATCATACAAGAAGAAAAACACGACCAAAGTCTATCCCCCCCGGGGATACATTACTACAGTTGTTTCGCTCACTTTTCTTCCTGGATAATCTGCGTGAGGATGCTTTGCCCAAGACGGCAGACAGCAAAGAGATGATGGAGAGAACAGGAGACGTCAATGCACCGATAGTGAAGGAAGACATAGGTACAGATAGTCTTATGCGTGTTAGTGCTGCAGCAGGAGGGTCACTTAGTGCAGCGGCCGTAGAGGAACTTGTGAAGGATGGTTCTCTCTTTATGCTGCACCTTTTTGCTCAGCCTGGAACAACACTTGGATTCACTGAACAGCAATGCTCACTTCTAGTGGAATATAATATTCTTCCACTGTTTCCATATTACGGTGTGCGGCTAGAAACTTTATTGTTTTCTGTACTCCTTGCAGTTGCCCCACGAACATCGTTGGCGTGTCAACAGAATGTCTTTCGTTGGCTGGTACGGCGCTACATGCATACTGTAACAAGACAACGGGATGATGAGAATCCGCCAAAGGAACAAGTTTACCAACTGCTAGCACTTTTGTTGGGACGTGGTGTGGTGGGAAGATATCCATTCTTTTTGCATAATGACGAGCGCGCCAGGTTACAGGCCGCGGCGCATTTCAGTACTATTACTGCACAAATCCGTGCAGTTGTATATGGTGAATCATCTAAAACAATGGATGCATTGTTAACAGAGAAAAAAAATACAGAAGAACATGCAACAGCTTTACAACCTGCGATGAAGACATCGTTAATTGTGGCAGTAGCAGCAGCTGGTCATAAAAAGAAATCTGGTCTTTCTACTGTACTCTTTATGGCAATGCTGGAGTTTTTATCCATGTATCATCATTATGGTGCGACATCTGCAGAGATTTGTATGGCCCAACGTATGGCAGATAAAATAAATATGCATTCAAAGGATGTGAAGAAGGATCGTTATTTAATGGATCTGCCTTCTTCAGCTGTGCATCTCACATCTGGTATTTCTTTTTTGATTTCTGCAGTTTCTCATGCTGTTTGTTTTTTCCCACATGATGAGGGTGTTATTTGGCGTCATGATACAGACACTAGTGTTGGTGCTTCAACATGTGCTGCAGTTTTTTTACAGGCTCTTCGCTGGTCTGAAGAATATTTACTTGCCTCTTGTCTTATAGCAACTGAGAATGAATTGGGCTGGCAACACTCGCTTGCTGTAAAGGGTGGATCTGTGAATAATTCTTCAAAAAACATGGAAACTCTTCGTGGACACGGAAATGGTAAAACAATGGCATCACTGCAACGAATGAAGGAACTTTTAGGAAAATCCCGCCTTGCTATGGATATGGCATGTGTTGCACCTCAGAAACATGTACCTACTGCTGTATATCAGGCTGCGGAAGGACATTGGTTATTGCTGCATGATTTTATTGCTTCTTTTACGGAAGAGACAAGGACGGCAATGGATGCGGTTGGAGCGGACAATGATGGTGTTGCTGATGATGGAGAGAAGGGAGATAATAGAGACATGGATGATTCTGGTTTCTATTCTGGACGATTACATCGGGGAGATGTGCCTTTGTGTTTGGTGGAAGTGTTGGCTGGAGAAGTTGCACGTGCCATAGGAGAAATGTCAGAGCGTGTGAAAATGGTTGGAATGGCGTGTACGGATATTACCCCGGGGCCTTCATTACACCAGCAACCATTCCGTGAAGTGGATGAAGAGGCTGTAGCGATGGCTCATCGAACAATATGCATACATGCAGTACAGCTGTTACATTTAATTTTGCGTTTATATCGACTTGGCATTTGGCAATTGCCGTATGGTCATCATCCGTTAAATTCCAAGCGGACTGAAAGTAATAATAATAATAATAATAATAATAATAATAATAAAGGTGCGTGTGATGTTGATCTTGACGATAATGTTGGTGGTACTGCAAGGGATGAAAGTGGTGATCTGAATATATTATCTAGTATTCCCCAAACAAACCTGTTTGATAAACCCATATCGATTTTCCCTCGCTTGTCTCCAGAGGGTCGGATGTACTATGCCGTCATGTGGATTTGTCGACATCTTGCTACCCGCTTGCTGCGTGGAGCTGTTGTACGCGATCGTGTGTTGATGCGTGTACTTCTTCTTCTTATGAATGATGTTGGCGTCGTGTTGTTATCTCAGTCCTTTGCATTGTGGGAGCCGAGACAAGTCATCTTGTCTTTTGTTGGTGTTGTCTGTCGTCACACGTTGGACGAGGGAATTAAAAAAATTGCATTGTGGAGACCAACAAATGCGACCTCTGCAGATGCAGTAGCTGCTGTCCACACTACGATGCGATTAAGCTGCAGTTTGCTCCGCGTTGTTCTCATTATTCTGCGCCGCACGCATGTATTGGCCGCATCTGCAGACCCACTTGTGAACCCTGGAAGCGTGACGGCTGCTATTGTTCACATTCTTGAGAAGGACGGTCTTATTCCAGAAATGAATGCACACAGGAAAGATAATGCAAACGATGATGTTCAGCCTCATTATGGCCAGGGACGGAATGAGAATGTGGAAAGTGCGACGAGAGAGAATGTGTTGAAATTGAACCCTTTGCTCCCTTTTTCTCTTGCTGCCGTGGATGGTTTTCTGGAGTTGTTGCAAGTGCTGCATGAGACCTACAACGACATCCAGGCACGACTGGCCACTCGATGTCTTCTTGAAACACTCTTCGCGCGGTACCGGTACGGATTATCTGAGAGTATTTTCTCGGCATTTAGTCATTACGCACCACTACACCAGGGCTTTGCAATGTCCACCGTTGTTGACATGAATTGTGAGGGGGAAGAAGAAACGGAAGAAGAAGAAGAGAGCGAAGAGAATGAACGACATAATACATCGAAAAGGCCATATGGAGTGAAACATCACGAAGTACGAAGACTACCACGACTACTGCATCATCATGCACGTGATGATGATTTGAAGGGAATCAAGCAAAGAAAAAAAGAAGGTGAAAATGAAAAAGATTATCTCCTTCTTAAAGAAGGTCGACTTCTTGAAATGTTTATCGATCAACTGACAGATGTTTCACGACATGATATGCCAGTATTGACACCGAAGTTACAGTGCACGGTTCTTTCTAGCATTTACGGTTTGTTATTTCGGTCGGATGCATTGGTTGCAGAGAAACTTGGAAAATATCTTTTTTCTTTCCTTTCCATAAAAACAGCGTATGTTGTACGCAGACACACAGCATTGCATGTTCGATGGCTCTTTAATCGATTTACGCATCGTACATATAATGTTCTGCAAGAGTTACTTTACTGTGCACGTGAAGGTATTTCATCTATCAGTCCAATGCACTGTGCGACGAGTTTGCGCGCTCTCGGAGAGGCAGCACACGCGGCACCCATGTTAGAGGCTGATATTATCTGTACATTGTTGGAATGTTGGGCTACACGTGGATTCGCACATAAAGGTCTCCTTCTTGAGTGCATGGAGTTGATTGGTAGCTATATACACATGAGGGAGGGAGGTTTTTCGACGACAGCTATGATGTCGGGAACAACAAAAAATCTGAAGGGAATGAGCGCACAGCAGTTGTGCTATTATCATTCTGAACGGTTACTGTTTGACTGGATGTGGCGTTTGGGTCATCCAATGGAGGCATTTCCAATTGCATGCTTTGGTTACACGAATATGCAGGAAATGTGGCAAGCATTTATGCCAACCTTGCTTCCATTGGCGTTGTTATGCAGCGCACGGGGAAATGGTGCTCAGGTGGCTGAGGAGGAAGAGGAGGAGTCCGTGGTTTTACGCCCTAGCGATTTGCTCTGGAGATTGACTGCATGCTACAAACGCAGTGTAGACACCACAGCATCAGGCTCTGCACGTACAAGAGAGATATTGGTGGAATGCATCAAGGCGTATTTTCCAGATATTATGGCGCGTCTTTTTATCTTTGCGGCGCTCTCTAAACGTCATGGAAGAAGAGTCAAGAAACGAGAGAAGGAGAAAATCAATGAGGAGGTTGCCAATGCCGCTCACGTGGTACTTGAATGGATGCGGACAACGTGCTCAACGGAATACACAGTTCTCATACAATGTTATGCGGATGCTATCTTGTGTCATTTTGTCGATCTTGTGGGCACGATGGCTCCGCTTGTGCGAGTACGTCAAATGCATCAGGCTGTAATAATGCTGTGTGAATTGGTAGCCGAGGGATCATCTATATCACGAGGAGCACAAGACGAAGAAAAGGAAAAACTAACAGGAAAGGAAGCATTGAGAGGATCTGGCAGATTACTTGACCTTGGTTTTTCTTCCGTAAATGTCATGACAACAGTGGTAGATGCATTCTTTGCACGTAATGGTGGCGATCACGCATATGTACTCCTGCAACAATTATATGTTGGACTCACACACGATGTCCACCGTGGATCGAGACGTGCGATGCTTGCATTATTGTTTGAAGACATTGTGAAGCATTGGTGGAGCTGGGCACTGCTGCAAAAAGTTCCACACATTCTCCACACCGTTTTGCGTCTCTGTGGAAATATTCTCATGACATGCGTTGACGCACGTTCACATGTTTGTAATGTTCTATTGTATGTATGGACGATGGCAATGCCACCACCGGCATCCACATCTTTTGCTTCTTGTTCCTCGTCGTCTTCTGTGTTGTCGAGGGGGGTTCTCGCTGCGGATGAAGTTTTCATCTCGACTGTCATGTTAACTCTCGCAAAGGAATCACGGATCATTTCCTCCACGTGGGCCGCCATTCGTCGTGCAGGAGCGACACTCGAACGACAGGATTGGAAACTGCAGTACGCCAAGTACACTCAAGAGAGTCTCCCGCAGAATAAAGAAGACGAAGAAGAGGAGAAATTAGAGGAGCGCAAAGGGAATAATGTCATTGTTACTCTGTTGGATGGTATTTATGAGGAGGAGGAGGAAGCCGAGCAGGATGATGACGATTGTAATAAAAATAAACAAAGGAGAAAAAGGGAACAACAACCACAATCAAAACAAGAAGGGAAGAAAAAGAAGAACAACTATGGAGCGGAAGACATGGGTGCCACGAAGGATACAGCATGTAATTTAAAACAAGACAATAATGAGAATGATAGTTCGAATCTAAGCATACATGAGGCCATAGAGCGTGTGACGAATATTCTACCTTTACTGCAGAGTGCTATTCTTGATTCAGGGGCACCAGCATCCTCCTTCTACACAGATGCCGCATCTGCTGTAGATCGTGCCCGTTCCGCTTTCGTAAAACTTATACAAGTTTACATACATAACAGCGGAGATGATCGGACAGCAGAATCATTAATCCATAAAGATTTGACGACGAAAAATGCAGGTACTCTTGGAATGGTACAGATGGTGTATGAGACCTGTTGTCGTGCAGTGAAACTCTTACTTACTCTTGTATGCATGGACGATGTCCCTGATGTATCCTCACAGGCTATGATAACTGGCACTAGTGTGGCTAGCATGTCCTTCACAAGGTCATTTAAACTACAACAAGCAACACATCGTGATGCACAACTAAGCGCATTTCGATTGTTGCGTGCATTGTGCTGGTGCTTTATTAAGGCTGGCGCGGAAGCACATGTGGATGCGCTTTTATATCCCATCACTGCAATTCAAGGGATGCTGCAGGAGTGCCCTATTGACGATGTGTTACATCGTATTTATCGTCAGCATGTAGAGGAGCTGTACCGTCTTGCCTTTGACGCGGATGCCTACGTTGCCCATGTTGCCTCCACTACGCTCCGCGGTTGGTTATGTGGCATCACCGCAGACGATAATACCGAGAATAATGGTGGTGGCGATGGCGATAAAAACGTCAACAAATGTATGGAAAATGTTTCAGGGAATAATGTCATCTTGACGACGGCAGCGACTCGTGCGGCTGCATCTAACAACAACAACAACAACCGCCGTCAAGCTGCCGGTGATGACGGACATCTCATCAAGAGTGTACTTGAACTTTTTCGTGACGAGGGAAATAATGATAATAATGATGATAATAATAAGCCAACTGGGATGGTGATGCAAGGGAAGGAAGCCGAGAAGAAAAAGGAAACACAGAAGGAGCCATCATCATCATCATCATCATTATCCACTTTGCTGTTAGTACCACCACCAGTACAACCATTAGCAGCCGCACCGTCACGAGAGGAAGCAGGGACGTGTTTTTCCAAGCTCACGTCAGGCATCAAAATGGAAGATATTTCTCCTTTTCGTAGACAACTTGTCGGTGTGTTTCCATACAAGCATTTGGTGGATCCAGACGATGCTGGCCTGAAAGTCGCCTCGTTACTTGATGATCTTGTGTGGGATGCATTAATTGTACATGAGGATGAGCCACGTTTCTTGCGTCTATTTATTATCGCGTTGATTCGACATTACAATCTCCATCATCGATTCTGCACTGTTGCTACTGTTCTCCGCTCTCTGTTGTTACGACCCTTTTCAAACAGAAGTGGGAGTCTCATGTCATTTATGGAAAGTTTCCTTCCCATCCTTTTAATACACACAATGCTCCTTAAAGAGACTGAAAGCCAGCGGTCTCAACGTGTTGCATGGTCTCAGTTACTTGAACTGCATATCTTTCGAAAAGCTCATGTGTTTCGTCACACGACCCGTTTATTTCTGCGTGCATTGAATGTCTGTCATTCCGTCTTGATGACAGTTGTGCGTAGCCATGGTGTGAAGTCTGATAGTAACAATGGGAGCATCCCCTTTTCACGATTGCAACCATCTGATTTGGAGACCACAACGACGTTTTTAACTTTCCCGTTTTTCGTGCGGAGCAAGTACGGTGATCTTCCCGAGTTGTCAGACATGCGAGAGTCGTATTGGCTGTCAGACATCGATCCACTCATCCTCGCCTCTGCGGCTGTGACGTGCCAGGAGTCGCACTTGGCTGTGCTCTTCACAGAACTCAGCGGGGAGTCGCTGCTCGGTCGGCGCAAAGGCATTCCCTCCGCTGCAGTGACTATTGTTGGGCAGCCAAAGTGCTCTGTGCTGTTTCCATTAAAACGCCCGCCGTCATCTTCTGAGAATGGAGTGAATGAGGGCCACGGAGTGTTGTCTCGTCGGGATGAGGCGGAGGCGGAAATGATGAAGCGACTTGCTACGTACCGTGCGGCGGTGCACGCTATTCTTGTCGACGTGGAGACTTTGATGCGTTTTCGCGATGTGGGCTATAATGATAACACTACTAGGAGTGATACAGATGCTTTGGGAACCACTCCTTTGCCGCGTCACACGCACAATACGGAAGATGCAGATGTATACATGACCCCTTGGGAAGAGGCATTCTTTTTGCAGCACCCTGCACGACTTATTGAGTTGGAGAAAAATCGTGGGAATTGGAAGGCCGTACTCGTCTTGCTTGATCGTATTGAAGATTCCTTGAGGTCAACTATTGCTGGTGATGGTGGTGGCCGCCCCATGACAAGTGGCACCACAAAATACAACGGGTGTGGTTTTACCAGGTCTCGTCTCTTGGTGGAGAAGGCGAATGCTCTATTGCAGCTGGGGGCGGCTGACTCAGCTCTGCAGATGCTTGCATCGGCGCTTAAGCGGCGGTTTCCAAATTCCGTTCCCGTTGCAAGTGACATGCGACAGGGGAAGAAGAATGAGGAAGAAGAGGAACAGGAGGAGGGGGAACAAGAAGAAGATTATTATTTACAAATACGCTCCGCTTTGGCAGGTATACTCTGGCGTCTTGGTCGATGGGATGTTGATTGCATTGAAGATGCAGAAGGTGAACAAGGACAAGAACAGCAACAGCACCACCCGAGTTTGGTACTACCATCTCTTGTGTCTGTGGAGGAGGGCATTTTCTTTGCCATGCGTTGTATACATCGTGGTGAACATCATAACGTACGACGCTGGATAACACAGACGCAAGAGCGATTGCTGTGTCAGTTTGATGCAACAAATTGGTTTTCATTAATGTTGCAAGCGGAGGCATTGCATGATATTGAGGAATGTGGTAGACGTTTATCCCAATGGAATTCCTCATCATCGTCATCATCATCTTCGTTGTTATTTCCTTCTGATTTACATAACACTTCAACAGGAGTGACTAATAATCGTAATATATCATATTCGTGGGAGAAAAATATTCGGGCACCACCGCCTTGGATATATGACTCGTTGGCTAATGTGCATGGACCGTATCGTGAATTGGAGTTGCTAGATAATGTGCATCAACGTTTATGCGTTATGTATTGTCAACCACAGTGGTGGCTTTCTCACTTGGAAAAGAGCAGCGAGCGTGCCTTGTGTAGTAACCGACCCATTCTTGTGCATCAGTGGCTTTCTGCATATACAGAATTTAACAACATCATAGGCACTTCTCCACGTGGTGAGAGGAATGAAGAAATTGATTCTTCTCTTCTTCACTCTTGTAATGTGTTTCAGAATCTAACCACCTCCCATGATTTACCAGCAATTGCTTTTCTGGCGCTTTTGCAAGCACGTGCAGAGTTTGCGAGTGGCCGTCCACATCGTGCGATTGCTATTCTTCAAAATACAGAAATGAAATCATCGGATTTACCCCCTTTCTATTCTTCTGCTTCCTCCGCAAATGGATTTCTGTTTCCCATGCCAACAAATGCCCCTCAGATGCCGGTGATTGTACAACAACTCGTTGCTTGGGCGAGGGAGGTCAGACTGGTGCCGCTTTCTCAACTTGTGCGAGATCCATTTCTTTTATTATCTGTCAAAAATGATCATACCGGAATATGTTGTTTGCAGTTGGCCCGCTTGTGCCACACTCTCGTGCGTGATATCGCGACTCGTCTGCACAGTGAAGAGTACCGTAAGTTGCGAGAGAGCATAGAGGCATCGCAACGAATGCGTGAGGAATTAGAACAACGGAATGAAATGTCTGATGGACTGAGTGATGCCGAAAAGAAAATTTTACAGCGTCGCATCCGAACATTGGCTGTGGAAACGACACGAGAGGAAGATGAATGGCAGCGAGAGGCTGAGGCGTATGCATTATATCGTCGTAGTGCACTTAATGCATATGCACGATTTATGGAGCGTAGTGATCCTGCCGAGTCGGATAGTCTTTTGGCTGTTTTCGCATTTGTCTCCCTATGGCTGCAGCAAGACGAACGATTGGATGAACGACACTTAAGAGGAGCCTCTTCAGCTGTTTCTGCAACCTCTGGTGTAATTAAGAAGGCTATTAAAAATATTCCATCACATAAATTTTTACCACTTTTTTCTCAACTCGTCGCTCAGCTTGGCACCTCGCTTGACAACACAAACCTGGAGAAGATTGTCCTGTGTATTGCCATGGAAAGTCCCTTGCATACTGTGTGGCCTCTCCTTGCTCTTGCTCATGGCGATGTTTTTGGTCCTTCCATGGCAAAGTCGGTCACTACAAATGGGGGGAGTGGCTTGCATGCAGTGGATAGGAGGAAGGTAACATTGGCACGCCGAATTCTTTGCACAATGAAAGCTCCGAATAATCCGTCTAACGCCAATTTAGTGGATGATAAGAATCACATATGGAGGGAACAAATTGTAAATGAGTCTGAGAAATTATCAGCAGCATACATTCAATTGGCATTTTATCGTGTGCATAATAAATCTCGCCCGACGCATCGTATTCCAGAAGAGTTTATGATTATTGACAAGAATCTGCGGAACCTTTTGATTCCACCACCTACACTGACACTCTCATTCTCATCTTCCTCACCACCGAGTGTGTTAAGTTCATGTCTGCAAGATATTGCAAAAATTGTACATTATGAGACGACATTCACGACTCCTGGTGGAATTAATCTTCCAAAGGCTCTTCGTTGTGTCTTAAGTGATGGACGTATTGTTCGCCAACTTCTTAAGTCGGAAGATGATTTGAGACAGGACAGTCTTATTGAACAGGTGTTTTGTCTTTCAAATCAACTTCTCGCAAAGAATCGGGGAACTTCTCAGCTGCACATTTGGACATACAATGTTGTTCCACTTGCTCCAACTGTTGGTATCATTGAATGGGTGGATGGCACTATTCCACTTGGTCAGTATCTCAATGGAGAATCTAATGGTGGTGGTGGTGGTGGTGCAGAATACAGACGACGATATCAGACAGGAGCGCATGAGCGTTATTTCCCAGGAGAACCAACAACATTAGACTGCCGTGCGAAGCTGCAAAGCGCTACAAAGACCCAAAAGCATAGTGTTTTACTTGACTTGTATACTGAATTTAGTCCTGCACTCCACTACTTTTTTCTTGAGCACTTCTTCACACCGCAGGAATGGTTAGAACGCCGTGAAGCCTACACGCGTAGTGTGGCAGCGTCTAGTATCATTGGTTACATTGTTGGACTTGGCGATCGCCACGGTAATAATTTACTACTACATACACGGCAGGCGAAGCTGGTGCATATTGACCTGGGATTTGCATTTGATCAGGGGAAGTTGCTGCCTGTACCCGAACTTGTTCCATTTCGTCTCACACGCAATGTCGTGGATGGCTTTGGGGTGCAGGGAACAGAAGGGCCATTTCGTCGCTGTTGCGAAGGTACTTTGCGTGTTTTGCGTGGGCAGAAGGAATTGCTCATGACCATTCTTGAGGCCTGCGCCCACGATCCACTTGCACGTTGGGCGGTGACTGGAATACCATCACAGCGTCTAAAACAACAGCAGCAGCAGCAGCGTCCACATCATGTGCTGGAGGAAGAGGACGAGGAAGACGAGGATACAGCAAGAAAGGCGGCGAGCCCACGGCAACGTGATTTGGGTGTAAGTCGCGGTAAGCCATCTTACGCGGATGCGGAGCGAACACTTTCACATGTTGCCGAGAAAATAGATGGATATGAGTCTGGCGAGCTACTCAGTGTGCCCACACATGTGCACAAACTCCTCCAGACGGCTCAGAACACAGAGCTTCTTGCCCACATGTTTGTAGGCTGGTCACCGTGGCTGTAGTCGTTTTTTTTTTGTTTTCTTTTTGCGTATTGGGATGAGGTTGAAGTGGAGGAGTGTATCCAAGCTTTTTTTTTAATGTTGTTTGGTTGCGTGTTCAGTTCATTGCGGCTCATCATGGACACCGGAGTGGATGATGATATCTCCATTTGTTTCTGTGTTTGTTTCTCTACTTCTGTATATATGCATGTATTCCTATTTCCTTTCTTTTTGCTTGTATTCGGGGAGACTAGGGAGGGAAGGACGAGAGAGAAGAAAAGAAAAAAAAAGCCCAGAGGTTTGGGTGTTGGTAGGCGGAGGCGTTTGCCCCTCTTCGAGCCGCAAAAAGGGGGAGTGACGCGAGAGAAAGAGAGAGAGGCCTCAGAGCTAATCTACCAAAGAAACATCATCAGTAAGAAGACCAGGAGCAGGACGAATAAATTAATTTGAACTGTGACATTAAACAATAACTTAAAAGAAAATTAAGACAACAGCAATAACAATAATAATAATAATAATAATAATAATAATAATAGTAATTTTACTTACACACAAACAAGAAGCAGCAGCGAAGGGGAAAGAAACGAGGGAACAAATAAACAAAGACGAACAAAAAGAAAAGCACAGCACAAGGATGACTTCATCTCAATCATCTACGAATTACTTCACCCGTGCGATGGAACTAACGCACATGTACTTGCCTGATGTAACGAAGCAGGAGCGCCAGGAGGCGGAGCGGTATCTCATGGCACTTCGTACCAGCGCGGATGGCCTAAACTTGGCGTTCCACATTATTAATAACGAACCCATAGACGACTTTCGTTGCTTTTGGGCGTTCAATACAATCATGCATCATCTTCCGAGTCTTGCATCTAACGTCAATCATGCTCAGGCCGAGGAACTCTACCGGACACTTTTTTCTTTTATTTATCGATATTTTTTTTCCTCATCTACCGGGCAGCGGCCGACGATGGATTTCCTTGCCAACAAACACGCCCAAATGATGGTTGTAGGACTTCAGGAATTTTTTCCATCACGATGGTCATCTTTTTTTGACGACGCCTTTGAATTACTTGCGCGGCGTGACACGCTGCCCCACGTGAGTGACGCCGTGACGGTGTATTTCTTGCGGCTATTTGAATACATTGATGAGCGGGTTGTGTCCGTGCGGGCGCAGGCCGACCGCTGTCGAGAATTGCGAGCGCGAGATATGGAATTAAAAGACGCAATGCGTGATCATGTTATGCCGCGTGCCGTGTCTACGTGGTATATTATATTGTGTGATTGCCGCATTCGAGCACCGGACATTGTGAAGGTTTGTCTTACGGTTATTCAGACATACATTGAATGGGTGGATGTGACCCTTTTTATTAACTCGGAGTGGATTAATTTGTTTTATTTTCTTGTAACCACTCATGCTGTGCGTGCTGAGGCGTGTGAATGTATTCTCAGTCTTGTTGAGAAGAAACAATTACCCACGGTTAAATATGAGTCCTTGCGTACACTCAATATTGTAGATGCTATTCCACGTATTATTGCTCTTTTGCAGGTCCTGCCTGAGTCAGAAGAGGATGAGAATTTTCTTGAGGTTGTGTCACGACTAACACGGGCTGTTGCAGAACAATTATTATGTATTTTTGAACATTTATCTTCCATATTTTCTTCTAATGCTACAAATACAAATGCAGAGGGGACTTTGAACAAAATGAATTATCATACGACCCCACGTTCAAGCAATGAGACGGTTAATGTTGTTAACATGCATAATAATAATAATAATAATCCGAATTATAATCAGAATAACTTAAGTCGTGGTAAAGGAGACATGCCTCTGCCAGGTGATGTAATTTTATCAAGAGATTCATTTGATTCAGTCTCTGGAGCACTGGAGATGATTGTAACACAGTTGTTGTGCTTGTTGAGTATTCATCACAGCAGTGTGAGTAGTACTCTTTTACCGTTTGTGCAGACGTACATAAAATCTCAAGCACTACGCGAAGAGCAGGTGACGGAGATACTTCTTAGACTGTATGACAATAGTTTAATACGAGGCCTTGAGGAAAATGAAGACAAAATGTGGCTTGACGATATAATTGATCAGCGGAAACAAATTCATAATCTCATTCGGTTATTATATCGTCGTTATCCATCTATTGTGCAGAGACATTTATTGGCTTGTATCAAAAGAGTGTCTTCCCCTTTTTCTGGTGCGAGGTCTCCTCCTCCTTCTCTCTCTGCAGGTGGGGAGCTGAATATGCATCCAACGATAAATGATCATAGTGGAGGAGAATATCAACAAAGCCACCACCACGGCATGATGGAGGAGGGCCCTTGTATTAGAATGAATAACGGAGCGACATCTCACAATAATAGTAATGATAATAATAATAATAATAACAATAATAATAATAATAATGCTGAGGAGACTGAGGCTGCATTACGTTACTTGTATGAGCTGGGGGAATCTATTCGAGTAGAAAATATGTATGATATGAAAAATGATTTTCCACAGCTTGTTTCTATTGTGTTGTCCTCTGAGCATATTGCGCAGTGTCCATGTGCAGTGGTGCACCTTAGTTACTTTGAAGTACTGGATCGTTATTCCTCCTTTTTCTTAAACCACAATGAATGGATACCGATGCTACTTCAACGTTTCCTTTTGTCTCCGTATGGTGTTACAAATAGACATCCCTCCGTTCGTGCACGAATTTGTTATTTGTTTGGGCATCTCATACAAGTGCTGAAAACAACTTTACTGCCCCACAAGAAACAAATTATAAACGCATTAAACACGATATTTTCTTCCAGCGTTTTATTATCAAGTGACCGTTATGAATTATATGAAGCAACTGGAAATTTATTAAGTATCGTACCGAACGCATCTACAAATTGGAAAGATGAGGATGGTGCAATGATTGTATGCGTTACAGAGGCATTATTAAACAACCTCCGTGATATGTCTTCTCCACAACAGGTGGTTACTGGAAACTCTGCTTGTTCTGAAGCTCTGGCTGATAGTATTTCTTTTTTAAGTGCATTGATGAAAGGATTGCGCGGTGGCAATGATAGTACCAGTAACACTGCTGCTGCTGCTGCATGTAGTGTGAATCTTGTAGCGAAAGAGATGTTTCATAATACAACACGTGATGTCGTGAACGCATTGAGCTTGTGGCATACATCGGCGTCTGTGCGGGATAGAACAGCGCAATACTTCACTCAAATAGTACACTTATTATCCTTTGAGGACATATCGACATATTTTCCGGTATATATAACAAACTGGTTGACATGGATGGAGGCTGTGCCTGAACTTATAAAATTGCTGCGATTATTTTCTCATTTTATTCACCGTAGTGGAGCTCGTGTTGCTGCAATGCTTGCAGACACACTTCCACTTGTGTTGAGGAAAGTCATCTCTGTTGGAGACTTATCCACATCATCAGAAGACATGGGAATTATTTCGGAAACTGCCCGTGAGAAGCGTGAAGTGTATCGTCAACTTTTTGCCCTGCTGCAAGCGGTTTCTCAAGCCGGGTGTGCCAGAGTGATTATATCTCTTCCTCTTGAAGATGTGAATTCATTACTCTCGCAGATGCTTGCAGCAATTCACCTTACTGGAGAGATGGAGCTAACGAGGATGTCACTGCAGATCATGATAAAGATCACGACTACTGTATGGGACGACAATTTGAATGCCGTGGATAGCAATGACGCCAAGGAAAGATTCAATAATAATAATAATAATAATAATAATAATAGCAGCAGTAGTAGTTGCGGTCATGATTGGTTGCTGTTTGTGTTGAACCAGATTGTACCGGCACTTCTGCAGCGACTTCTTCTGCCTGCATTTGACTTGAAAGACGCAAAGAGCTTTTTTCTTCTTGGTGAAACTGGATTGCTTCTGAAGGCATTGATGAATCGATTGGGTCCAAATGATCCATCCCTTTGTGTGCTTCTGTATAACCTACTTCAGCCTGTGGTGGGAGAGGCAGAAACCTCGGGGTTTGTGGAAATGCTGCAGAGAGAGGCACAGTTCTCTACAGGGATGAAAATGCGATTTCGTAATATGTTGCAAGCAGCGAAGGAGCATCAAGCAATAGGAGGGAGTCTCACTTAACTTTAATCTTGTTCTTCTCTATCCATGCTCTCTGAGATTGGGCGAGGTACACCGCACAGTACATTAGATGCATCCATGCGCGTGAAGACTGGAAGAGAGAAGGAGATGGTGGTGGAGGGTGGAAGTAAACGACTGGGAGAAATAAAGAGGAGGGCAGTGTTGTGACGTAGGTGGAGATTGGATATAATATGAATGTTAATGGAGGGACGTTGAAGGAAAGTAAGAAAGAGGGATATATACACGGGCGGATTTAACAAGAACAAAGAGGAGATAAAGAGTTTAGTGGAGTCGTCTACTATGGAAGTGTTTTTTTTGTATTTGATTTTTTTTTTCATCACTGTTTTCCTTCATTATTCTCATTTTTGCGGATTTCTTTCATGTCTTTTTTTTTTCTTCTGCTTGTGAAGAACTTAGCACTTTTGTTGAATGTTTCTCTCTCTTGTGTATATCCAGGGCGAGGGATTAAGTGAGAGGGGAAAAGAGAATGACAAGAGCGAAGAAAAAAAGAGGAAATAAAGAAAGTTAGAGAATTCGTTTGGAACCAAAATGATAACATGAAATAAGTCACACATCATTTTTCACTTTTCATGAGTTCCGTTTTTGCTGTTATTATTGCTTTTTTTTTTTTCAAACGCACCCATGCTGCCGCTACGCATGTAGCGCCACCAAACTATAAGGGTTGTTTTTCTTCATCCCATCCTTCCATACAATGATTTTGAACCACATCACCGAGCAGCTTTAAAGGGGCTCAGATTCCGTTGGTTCCATGACCTTCCGAGGAGCGACTGCGCTTCCTCAGCGAACGACCCTTCACCTTCTCCGTCCCTAACCTGCGGGAACAAGAGGGGGATGTTGAAACCAATAAACTAGAATCCATTAAACTAGAAAACAACAAACTAGGGCTTCGATCATCCTCCAGACTCGGTGCGGCAGACTCTGTTTCAGGAGGTGAAGGGCAGGGGTCGTGGAGCTGGAAAAGCTCGCACAGAATCTTCGCGAGTTCCCTGCTGAAAAAAACTGCTGGTTTTTCCAACGAGGATTTATTATTGCTTCTACTGCGACCTGTTCTATCAGTCATATATATATATATATATATATGGTATGCTTACGTACATGCGATTTTTTTTTTTGAATGCATGTATGTAAGTTCTGGATCACACTTTGTGTGGGAGGGTCAAACTATATGCCTATACAAAAACAAAACCAAAAAAAATACAATGTGATTCTGCATTTGAATAATAATAATAATAAATTGTCTGTTAGCCATTGGTATATTTATCTACTCATTTACTTCCGTTTTTTTTCCTTCCTTTTTGCCGTTATTTTTGCTCTCATTCATATGAATGCTTCAAAGCGAAGAGTACCATCCTTACATTTGTATATATATATATATATATATATATATATATATATATACTGGAAGGAAGTCTCACGGTGGTATTTATATAGACATAGTTCTAGAAGAAAGGAAGGAAATATACATAGTTAGGGGTATAAGAAAACGACAAAAAGAAGTAAGAAAGAGAATTTGGGTTTTGTGTGCTGTGGGTGTGTAGGGGTTTGCTTGCAGAAGAAGTTATACTGTGGTTTTCTCTTTTTTTACGTGAGTGTGTTTTCCATCTCCGTGCAAGGGGGAAAACGAATTAAAAACATCTCTTTTTTTTTCTTTTTTTTTGCTCCAGATTTGCTTGAGTGCCTGCCGTGCGATGGAAAAAGAGACGGCGCAGACCGAAACACCCCACAGCGAGGCCCCGGCTGCCCGCACGTCGTCGCCCGTCTCGTGGCGGCACAACCCGTACGAGGCCTCCACGCCTTCGCCGGTGACGGACTCGGCGAGCGCGAATCTTCGCCTCAGCCCCCGCGTGAGTGTTCGGTCGAGAACTGGCAGCATCGTGGTGAACGGCGTTCCGGAGTACTCGCTCAGTAATAATGAAGTAACCGATGGGCCCTCTATAAAGGTGTGCACGCGCAATGGCATCGCCGGGAATGGGAGTAGATACAACGAGGGCAGAAGGAGTCATTTTGTGACGCCGTCAGATGCGTCCGATCGTCGATACTCTCTTGGGGATTCGAATGGGCGCGGGGAATATGAGGAGGTAATAGATGGCTCACGCTCTCCCGCATTTTCTGTGTATGAGGATCCCTTGGAGATGTATCGCCACGAACAACAGCAGCAGCAGCAGTATGCGCAAAGTTACAGTGACTCAGCACCTAGACATAATCATCTGCATAACATGCATCATGGATTAACACGCTCTCGAGCGAGCAGTATTCAAAGTTTGCCAGTAATTTTTGCGACACAGCGATTATCTGACAATCCGGGCACAGGAAGTTTCTCAACATCGGCGTCCTTGCCGGTATTTCAG
Source organism: Trypanosoma lewisi (assembly GCA_036321185.1). Taxonomy (NCBI): domain Eukaryota; phylum Euglenozoa; class Kinetoplastea; order Trypanosomatida; family Trypanosomatidae; genus Trypanosoma; species Trypanosoma lewisi. Next base: position 36,215 of record JAWVMQ010000008.1, on the reverse strand, counting down.
GCCAATAATCATTTCTACCACTATGATATGTGTCAAGAGTCTTATTCTGCCTTGTCAACTCCTTCCATGAGTGGGAGCTTTGCTGGAGCTCAGGATTTTTTGGGGCCGTCCCGTACCCTTATTGGATGTAACAGCCTGGCATGCGAGGACGGTGCCGTACATCGATCATTGTATAATTATGATGCTGAAAGTACCACTTCATATCGGTCCACAGTAGATAATTTTACTTCTCCTATGCCCCTTTCAGGGGAATTTTTTGGTCGACCCCCCAACTTTTCTCGGCATGCCGTGGGTAACACAAATGTTGGCCCTTTTACTTCTTGGGGTTTGGTGAATGTAAGAATTTCTACTTCACAAAGTAAGGAGGAACTTGAAAGCTGTGATTCTGCAGGTGATTCCAGAGGATTTCAATTCGATGACGAGCTTGAGGTTGAAGCATATAATACTACACTTCGTCCAAATGAAGTGAAGCTTCAGAATGCTAATAATAATAATAATAACAATAATAATAATAATAATAATAATAACAATAATAATAACACACATGGGTTGGATGACGGCGATGTGGATAAAAAACCCATGAAGGAGGAACGGCGTATAATATCCAATATGACTCCAACAAAATCAGTCCAATCTGAAAATGAGAAACAGCATGTAGTGGAAAAAGCACAAGATTCTCCAAATCATTTGGAGTCCAACAAAATAAATGCCCAAGGGGATTTTTCCAGTCCACAAGAATCTCATCTGATAAGTACTCAGCCACATACCATTGACTGGAAGTCACTTGAACACTCAATGATGCAGGATACAAGTAAAGAAGTAATGTGCCCCCAAGGTTCTTTCTTTTCTGTATATGACGCTGAAATTCGCAATCATTATTCCATTGAAAGTGCAGAAATTGTGGCAACACGTGGTGCGGTGGAGTATTTAAAACTGAATGAGTCTCGAGGAACACAAACACGGTGTCGGTTCCAGTTATGTAAGAGGTATCTGAATAAACGTTGTGGACAAGGTGCAAATTGTCAATATATCCATACACATTCTATACCTTCTCCTACATTTATACACATTAATGAAAATGTTGTCACAGCGGCCGTTGTAGAAGGACGTGAAATGCCACCAGAAGTATTACGTGGCGGTAAGAATAATCATGGTTATCCAACTATGCCACCTGGGGTTATGTTTTCTGTATTCCCACCCAATCAAGGAAAGAGTGTGTCGCAACTTATTCCATCCGAAATGATTCTCCGTACGGTAGGTTCAACGAACATTTATGGTGTGCTTGTTAATTCTGGAAGCAATAAAACGAGAGAAGCGTGTGCTACCGAAACTGTGGATACATCTAGCAGTGATAATGGAAATTTAAATAACATTAAGGCCCGTCATTGTGCTCATTTTCAGTTTAATAAAATGTGTAACCTTGGAGAGTCGTGCAACTTTATTCACTCACTCGTGCCCTACGTTCAACGACTTTCCATGCCACCACAAAGCCCGCCGTATCATTCAATGATGTCATCGCAGCCATTTGTTATACCTCAAGATTCAATGTCTCATTTTACTCAGTTTCCTAATGGAACTAAAGACAACCACACTAATAAAAGCGCTGGTGGTGTGATGCCGTCATATCCAGTGGATCTTATGCAACCGCCTTCACTGCAAATGCCTCACCACCACCACCACCCGCCGCCGCCACCACCACCCGCAGCAGCCGCAGCAACGCCACATTTACTACAACTTCCACAGGAATCGAACCATCTCATGTACCAGCGTAATATGCCCATGATGTCCGTGCCGTTCTACATGCCGCCCCCGGTTTCTTCCACGTGGGATGGATCTAGGTACGGTCCCTAGACTGTTCTTGAATCACAAGCGCTGATGAATGGATTTGCAACAGGCATAAAATGAAAAGAAAAAAAAACGAAGAAAAAATAAAATACAACAAAATAAAATTGCTGAGTCATTGCAATACCGACGCTTTTTTACTTTTGATTCTTCATAGTGGTACTAAATGACAGTGGATCAAGGAGGTAATTGGATTCTCCATCCTACATAAGCGTCTGCAAGAAAATTCAAAGGAAAAAAAGAGAAAGGAAAGTATGAAAGAATTGAAATGAATTAACCGAAAAGGGAGAAGGAAACCCATTTTCAATTTTGTTATATATGATATATTCTTGAATATTCTCAATACATACATACATATATATGTGCCTATACTTTCGTGGATATAGTATTTTTTTCTTTTTTTTTTTTGTTAGTAGCTTGTGAAAAGAATGCACCTGAAGGGGAATCTATCTAGATTACCTCATGGTGTTTTCATCCATCATTTATTACTTGGTTTATTCATCATTCTCTTGGCTCTGTATTTGACGCCAGCCTACATTTGCGTTTGGGCGGAATCTTATTTTGATTTCTCTAGGTCTTCTTTGGTTATCTTTCCCACCACCTACGTAGCGGTGTTTTTTTTTCTGGGAAGGAGGAGACTCTGAAAACTGCTCATTCGTAAGTTGTGGATTATTTTGGACATCATGTAGTTTTAATATTAATTTCCCTTTTCCCTGTTTTGTTTTTATCTTTACGTATGGTGATGGCTCCAAGGAGTCATCGCGATACGTTGTCAATATTGCCCTTCTCTTGTTTCCCCTTGTTGTACTTCATGTGTGTTTCCTGTCAAGAACAGGATGTTTCTGGAAAAGCATATTCTCTCGCATACATTGAGGAGAGAAGGGGGTAGAGTTCCCTTTGTTTTTTGTTGTTGTTTTTCCAGGCGCGTGACAAGGTATTTTGTGGGACGGAGATTCTTTTTTTAAACAAAAAATCCCTCTTTTTCTAGGTAAGTGACTAATGGTTACAAGTGAATAGTGTTTATAAGTATATATATGTATATGTATATATATATATATACATGCCTTAATGTGCTTGTGTTTGGGCTCTTTTAGGGCCATCGAGAATAATATTTGATGGGGGAAAACAAAAAATAATATGAATGAGAAGGAGGCATATTGTCTGACACATTTTGGGATGTTTTCTCTTTTCCTTTTGATCAACTTTATTTGTAGGATTCTTGAGGACAATGAACTCTCCAAGGAGCGTTTTTGGATTTGACAGCGTGTGTGTGCTTTTAGGGAAAAAAGAGCAACAAAAAAAAGGGGGGATGGTGAGGGGATGAAGAGGAAAAGAAAGAGAGTGATGAGGGACGGAAACTATATAAAGTAAATGGAAAAAATAAAAATAAATTGACCTTTTCTCCTTGTTACTTGTTGTTCCATCTTTGTTTCTCCATTATTTGTTTTGGAATGCTTCTCTGGATTGGTTCTTTCACATATATATATATATATATATATATATGTTCCGGTAACTTATCCTGCGTACCATTATTTGCCGATGGGTTAAATGCAGATGTGCTTATGTTTATATGCCCATATATGCATGTATATTCTGTTTGGTAAATAAAAGAGAATAAAAGGTGTGTGCCTATGTGGTTTGCTAAGGAGATATATACATAAAGAGATCTTTATTTACATTTATGTATTGCGTCTTTTTCTTTATTTTCATATATAGAATTACAATGCTCTCCTTTGCGGAATTATTCTGTTGCTCATTCCCTTTCTTTATGTTTTGCTTTTTCCCTTCATTTGAGAGCGTTTTTTTCCATGCTTTTGCTAAGATACTTCAAGAGGCTCTTTTTTTTTTTTGCTTCCTGTTTGATTTCATTTGTATATAGTCCCTTTTGAATATGTGCGGTTCATGAGTGGAGAGAAAGGTCGACGTGTGATTCTCAGAGGAAGAAAACTAAAGGAAATAAATCTTTTATAGTCGACTTGGGAATGTTTCTTCACCTATCTATCTATCTCTTCTTTTGTGTATTATTATCATCATCTTCAGCATCTTTTTTTTCTTTTAAATCTTCTTTGCACTGTGCTTATACTTTCTCATTAATATGTTTTTGACCCGTTTCTGTGATTCTCCGTTTGCTTCTTTTTGTAAGTGTATGTGTGTGGAGTCTCTGTTGGCGCTCTTATCCTCGTGGTGATGCTGTTTGTCGGGGTTCCTGAGCTTATTACTTTGTTTCTTATTTGTCCTTGTCTGTGTCTGTATGTATGTGGTCTGTGTCTTCGGTTTCGTGATCTGTCTTTTCTCTTGTATGTGCTCTTTTCCATACATATTCGTTCTTTATTCTTTTATATACATTCCATGTATGTATGCATGTATATGCACCTAAAGGAGATTAGTTGACCTGATAGGAAACAAAGTTAAATGGGGAAGGGCGGGGTGCGATCTCTGCAGGATGAGAAGGGACTCTTGTCAGAGTTGGGGAAGTTATTCCACTTGGCGCGGGCGAACGCTCGAGAGCAGCGCAATGCGCATCGCGCTAGAGGGAAACAGAACCGAACAGGACTTTCAGCCAAACCCAAGAAAAGTCTCAAGGAGGGTGGGCAGCAAGAAGAAAAAGGACCCAAAAAGTCTCGGAAGAGAGCACGTGGAGGGACGGTGTGGATAGTGTTGAAGGGCGGCTTTGCCAACGTGCCAACATCCGAAAAGACCGGCGCGATTGCTCGCAACGCCGCATTCCGTGGTCGTCTTTCGGAGCGGCGTCGCCTGCAGTCGCTTGAGGAGGCGGAGCAGTACGTCCAGACGGCGTGGCAGCAGGCGCAGGAGGCCAGTCTTCTGCTTGAGGACGGGAGTGGGCCGAGCGGGGAGGACGGCCTGCAGTACCTGCGGGAGCAGTATGAGGTTGCAGCCTCCATGCTGCGCCGTGAGCCGTGCGGGTCGTACCTCAAGCAGATGGTCGACCTGACCGTTCCTAGTCAGGTTGCGGCACCACAGCCACCATCATCATTATTCTCTTCAGCCCCAGCAGGTGGTGGGAAAGCGGGAAAAACATTATTCACAGAGGAAGAATGGGCAGGAATTATTGCAAGGGAAAATGTCATTTTGAAGCGTTTTGCATTGCCAAGGGGTGGAACAGGAGGAGGAGGGGAGGAGCACGATGATGGGGACCTGATCCTTCATGAGGCAGCGCAGGTGTCATCACGCTATTACTTCCCTATTGCCGAGCCACTTGCCTCCACAGAGGCATCCGCAGCCGACCCGACTACAGGCCATCTCAATACAAGTGGCAACGCAAGCCGTGTGAAGGAAGTGGGTGACGTGTTACCAACCAAATGCATCATTCGAATTCGAGGAAGTGGAAAGCATAAGCACACTGCTATCCTCACTTCCCCAAAGTCTGTGAAATACTTCAAATCCAACTTTATTCAGGTGATTCGAAAAGAGCTCAGTGCTTCTAAACTTCCCCGTGGAGAAGACATCACGGAAGGCAAACAACAACATCAGCAACAGCAGCAGCAACAACAGCACCCTCACAGCAGTACTGCAGCAGCAGGTGGCGCCTCTGGTTCATCGAAAAAGAATTTTAAAAAGCGACATAAATGAGAATCCCCTCTTCTCACCGAAAAAATAAAAAGCATTTTCCATTTATTTTTATTTTTTTTTTCCCTCTTACTTCTGAGTCCTTTTTGTTGTTGTCGCTCTTGTCGTTTTCGGTTTTCTTGCCCTTGAGTTTTTTTTTTGTTTTGCTTTCCGACGTGTATAAATGTTCTGTACATTCCGGTTTCTGTCTATTACCATGGACGTGAAAAGCAAAAAGGAGGAAAGTGATGAGAATGTTTCTCTCTTTCTCTGTGCATCGGTAAATAAATATATAAAACGTATGTGATGATGATGGACAAGTCGGTGTATACTTGTGTGTGCATCTGTTTTGTAACAGAAGAAGTAGAAAAGGAAAGAAAGAATAGGAATGTATCGAGACACTACCGGCAGTGCCCTTGTATGCTGTCTTTTTTTTTTTCGGAGGCCTCCTATGAATATTTATCAATCTCTATCTCTCTGCCCATCAATACATCACATGCTGAGGGATGGAAAAATGGAGGGGAAAAGAGGGGGAGATATAACGGAAAGTATTCCTGTGGGAGTATCATTCATAATAACTGCATTCTTTTCTCTTTGTGTATCTCTGCGTGTTTTTTTTGCTCTTTCTCTCCTATTTATTTATTTATTTTCTCCTTCGAAATGCCCCGGTCATTTTGTTTTTGTTTCGTTATTACCGGCTGTAAGTGTGCTTATTCTTTTTCTTTCTTTTTTTTTTGTTCATCCTCGTTTTCTTAGTCAACTGCTGAATGGGTGTATTGGGGTAAAGAAACTGAGGGGGAGAAAGAAAGCAACACCAACTGGAACTAGTACCCATGCTTGTACGGCTTCATGTATGTGAGGCAAAAATACTCCCAAAACGAACACTTGGTATATGCCGTCGTTATGTGTATACTGGCCATTCTTCAGAATATCACCCCGGGGCATCGTATAAAAGAGAGAATGTATTAAGAGGTATGCTCACGCCAGACAAATCAAAATGTACTCAGGGGCAGACTGTGCCAATAGTTCCTTCTGCTAAAGAGAAGCCATCTTCACCATCTTCTTCGCCGTTAATACTTGATCCCCCATTTACGCCTGTCCCTGGAGAGTCACAAGTGATGAATGAGCGGGACAGTAGTACTGGTTGTGGGCCCTTGGTGTTGGTGTATGTTTGTAGCACATGCAAATCACCCCTGTTTTGTAGTTCAGAATACAGTGCGTCCAGTACGTTGGGCCAACACAGTAGCGGTTGGCCATCATTTACTGCCCCCGTCTGTACGACTGTGCTGCATCTACGAAGTATTTTCCAGAGGAATGCGGTCCAGCATAGTGGTGAGGGCGGTAGTGGTGCTGCTGTGTCTTTGAAGGCGACCCTCGCATATCGTGGATTGCGTGTCGAGGGGGAAATGGTTCGGCAAACACGCAGTGGACACTGTGGTCCGCTGCAGCCACGCACATGGCGTGAAGAATGCTTGAGAGATGAGAACAAACGAAGCGACCCGACAGTTTTGGAGGGTTGCTGTGCCGTTTGTGGGAAAGCCGTCTGTCGCGTTGTAACGGGAAGACGCAGAGGGATGAAGTATGTTGTCAATCCGTCTGCCGTCAAGGCGGAACGGACAGAGTGCAACCACCCAGACACCACAACATGAAGATAAACTATATACATCATAACTGAGAGTGGCCCTTTTGTATATCTGTTCGTTTCTTCTTCACATATGTATGGATGGTTGAACGTTTTTTTTCCCCATCTACTTTCTCTTTGAATTTTTTTCTTTGAAGGTGTGAGGGGATCTTGGGTTAGTGTCAATGGATTCAGGCTTGTTGTCATATTTGGTGGCTCTTCCTCTTTTCTCCTTTTATTTTTATTTTTTTGGTTGTCCTTTCTTTACTTTTTATTTTTCCTGCGAGGTTTCTTCTTGGGGTGAACCCTATACACATATATCCATGTCCTTAAGGCGACTGCGTGTGTGCCCACAAGTTTTTCCGGTATTGTTCTCCTTGCACGTTCCAGCTACCTCAGTCACTACTGCAACATCTTCCTCAACTAACAATACCGCCACTACCAACGCAAGGAGGAGTGGAGAGTGTGTTCCACGTGCAGCTGCACGGAACACACATTGGCAACAAAAAAAGAATCATCACTATGCCACATTTTGTCGTCTCCTGCGGAGCATGCGAGAAAATTCATGGGATGCCCATCCTAGTGGTAACACTGCTGTCGCTATGCCCCCAGATGATCCGCTGGTTGCGAACACGACATTGATGGAACAACTTGGCGTAATGGACCTTGCAGAGCGACGCACGCATCAGTTTGCAGTTTCTACTGCTCACACAGATACAAAGACAATACCAACGTCATTAAGTACCCTGACTACAGAACTATGCAAAGCAGGTGTCGCCTGTCATCTACCACCTAGTGTTATCCTTCGAAAAATATCGGAGGCCACCCAAAATATAAGAGAAGGGAATATTGAGTGGATTCCTCCAGTCCCAATGGCGATGCTGTTTCGTTATGCCACTGAGCGTGTCACAGCAAAGGTAACTCTGTTGCAGCAGTACAAGAATGGCTCTGACGCGGTTACACTGGGGCATGGTGACGTGGCATGGCTTCGAAGTGACCAGGGTGAGATGGCCCGTTTGCAGTGGAGTCTTTTAGAAGAGATGCGCCGAGGCTACGAACTGCTTGCGAAATTCCCAGAGAGTCGTTACGATATTTTAAGCATTCACCACACCAACCTTGAAGAAGGAAGTAAAGAAAAAAATAATGAGATGGCGGTACAGGATATACTTAAAATGCAGAGGGAGTCTATAGATGAGCTTCGTAGTAGGTTGGATTTCGCTGTGGCTTTACAAGATGCTACAATAGCCAAAAGAATTATTGAAAAGCTTCTCGCTTTTTATGGTGAAGCACAATCTGGCTATTCTAATGAGGAGAATGAAACACTTCTATCTAACATGTCACGTGATGTGTGCTCAGCCATTTCTGCGTTTCGTTCAACTCGTGATTTTACGTCTGGTTGTAAACTATATGAAACATTTCTATCCATTATGCCATTGAGTGTAGATACTTCTATCACTGCCAATAACAAGGGCAAGCCCACCAGTATTGCCAGAGTCGCAGAAAGACTTCGACTTCTCACAGCTCTTGCCAACTGTGTGGATAGTAATGCCTCACATTTCACATACGTACGAGATGAAGTGGTTAAATTATTTTTCAATACCGATGTAGGGTACTTCGACGAAGAGCAGCAGGTAGCTCAAGAGGCTCTGTGTGCCGTCGTTCATGCCTTGTCTCGCGTCACACTGGAGCCAGGTGCGAAGATGAAGGCGGCGGAATCATTTTTTTGCACCATACAACAAAATTCGCAGACACATGTTTCTCTCACATATCATGTGACCGAAGCATTGCTGCAAGTGGCAAGTGCTGCACGAGATGCTAATGTGGCACTTTTGCTTTACAATCAATTGGCAGCACCCAACGTACATCGTGCTGATGTACCAGCAAATATTATCGCTGTGCTTTTAACGGAACAAAATGCATTGAGGGATTTTTCACGTTTTGTAAGTTTGATGAGTTTGCATCGACGGGTGATTACTTCTGCGGCGGCTCATCTTCTTGCTGTGAAGTTGCTACTTGAGCGTCAGCCCTCTGAGGTATTATATACTGTTCTGGATATGATTAGTGTAAGTCACGATGTGGATCCTCAGAGAACTTTTTTTTTCCGTCTCCTTGTATTGTACCGTGACATGCAAATACGAATGTCTCTTAATGACCACCACCCCGATGTGTTTGTGCGATGTGTGCATGACCATACATTACGTATTCTTAAGGCTTGGCGCGATGAACTACAACAGAGAGGAATAAGAACTCTTGCCTTTACGACGCTTAAACTCCTTCAGCATATTCGCCGTCATCTTGTGAGGTTTATGGCAATGCTGCAAGAGGGTTCCAGTGAGGGGATTAATAATACAGAAACAATATCATCCCTGGTGAAAAGTATTGATAGCATCTTGTTGGATTTCTCATTGGGTTGGCTAAATCACCGTTCTGTGGTGACCCGTACACCGCGGTACCATTTAAAAATTACAGAGATAGAATCTTTGACAGTGGGGGGTCAACATCAGGACACTATCAAGAGCAGTGATGCCACCGGTGTCAGTGTGAGAACGTTATCGGATGGTATCATCATGCCTTTGCACGCCATTGCAGCACTTCCGGTAGAGAGACGCCAGACGTTAGTACGAAAAGTATCAAATACTTTATCTTCTGCGGCAGAGGCAGGAGGAAGCAGGGTTGTCTTGGGATTCAGCGATTACGTCTGCCTCTGTTTGCTAGAAGATGCAAGTCTTTTTAGCGACAAGGCATCATCATCATCATCATCAATCGTGTTGGGTTCATCCGTTGACGGGCTCTTCTTTAGTTTAGACGCGTTAAACAACCGTGATCCTCTTGTGTACATAGTGGATGCACTCGGTGAGATGATGTTGGATGAAGATCTTCACGCAAAAACATCACCATCACCATCGTCGTCCTCGTCAGTTCCAGTTGTGGTTCAGCGGGATATTAAGGTTGATGATGATTCCCTTTATTTTCCACGGCGTCCGCATGACGGCTCTAAAGAGGAAGATTGGCTTACGCAGTGGTTGGACGAGTCAAGTTTCTTGCTACCAGTTGGCGGACGTGGTGTGTTTGAAGACCAGCTTGAGCTTTTGCTTCGCATGACCCCACTTACAAAAGCGGCTACACAATCCATGGAAAATTATCCTAATGAAAAGATACCACCGTTGTCCTGTTTTGCGTCTATTGCCTGACTGTAACGCATTCCTATTCTGTTGTTGTTATTATTGTTTTTTTTTTTTATTGTGTGTGGGGTGGCTTGAGTGTAAACGAAGACAATAATAATAATAATAATAATAATAGATCTGAATGAAGGGAAAACAGCAGTATATATACTTCCTTTCTATAAAGCTGCTTCTGCTGCAGAAGATCAGTATGATTATGATAATTATTATTTCCCATGTTTTTTTCTGGCATGTTATTTACGATTCTCTTTTCCTTTTCCTTTTTTTTTTTGGAAGTGGAAACTGCTGGTGTGATTATACTCTCCTTCATGGGTAAGTCATTTAAGGTGAAGAATGAAGCCTCTCGCATCGCCCTAGTTGAATATCTTGTGAATAAACGTGTCCGTTTCTTGGAGTACCTGCGCTCCCTACATGAGGGCGAGATATTGTGGATGGGAACTGTCCGACTAACACGGCAGGATGTCGTGCGCTGTTTTGGAGGTTCTGTTGATGGCCGTGGAGAGAAGGATGCCACAGTTTACCACCTGCCCTCAATGGAGTCTTCAGAGGCAAATCTGTCTTCATCTAATCAAGAACATGGTGAAGATATTGTTGTTTCAGTGGGACCAATTTCCGGTGTCCCGCACACTGTAGATGCGGCGTGGCTGTCCAGTCGCATACCCTGTTATCTCTGCCTTGCCATGTCACTTGCAGATATTTTGAACATTCCCTGCTCTGCGCCGGAGTTTGTGGAGTGCTTGTATGCCATGTTGTTGGAAATGAATGTGCGATTTGCTGCTGGTACTACGGCAAAAGCTCTTGCGCTAAGTAATCTTCGTGGCTATCGACAACAACTTCACCTACAACAAAGCACTGCGTTTCTCACAGACAACAGAACTCCATCATTAGGTGGAGGAACCAATAATAGTTCAGGTGTCAATCTAAGTAGTGGTGTGGCTGGTCTTAAGGGAATCATCGGGGTGGGTGGTGCTTTTTTTACCCTTGGTACATCTGATGCTGATGATCCTGTGAAGTACTTTTATCTAAATGTTGAACACAATGCCTATATGTCACCAACAGAAGTACGTTATGAGGAAGTTATAATCCCGTTGTGTTCTCTCTTGACACTTGCATACCAACGACTTGGAGACTATGATAAACAAAACAACGAAGAAACCTTGAAGCGAATTATATCTATTGATCGCCGTTTACAGCAAATGTTTTTTCATGGTCTTAGTAAAGAATTGGGAAAAATTGCACGTGGTAAGTTGTTACAGCAAACTCTACTGCTGTCCACAAGTGGTCTTTTTGCCGGTTTTGGAAGTGGCACACATGACAATACGTGTGGTCTGTTGCGTGATTTACTACTTAGATCCTCTGTTAGCTCCACAGCTCAGTCAACTGGGGAACCCCGAACAAACATGACAAGTGACACTGCAGAGGGTGGCACACTTGATCGCCTTGTAGGAAATTCTGACAATGAATTGGATGATGAGGGAGAATATGATGTCGATGATGATGAATTGTAGCGCACGTGTGTGCATGTGTGTGTGTGTGTGTGGCATATAGAGCTGGAAGGGGAGTTGCTATGATTACGGTTTGGACAGTTTGATTACTATTCTTTTCGGCTTGATGTTTATGCCACGTGAGTGATTTCATGATTCTACAGATTGAGAGAGGAGAGGAGAGGAGAAATACATGACTGTGCAAAAACCCACCCCACATATTCTCTCACTCACTTTCTGAAACCCTGCACTTTATTAGTTTTCTTGTCTCCTTCATCTTTTTTTTCATGCACACCTATGTGCATATGAAATAGCATTTATATAGCGGTAAAGGGTGCCCTGTGTGTGTGTGTGTGTGTGTTCCTTTTCTTGTTTAGCCATGCCGCCTCCGTTTCTCGTGGTGCGGCAGTTTACATTTAATCATAAAGTATCGTGCATGGAGAATCAGGACGATGCCAGCCCTGATGAGAATGGGGCAAGGACAGTTCCTGTTGCCAACATCAACGTGCAGGTGTTGTCCTTTGACCGCCGATGTTTTTGGGTGCACCTGTCGGAGGCGAGAGAGAGTGCGAGTGCGCCGCCGCCTTTGTTTGGCCCGTGTGCGGTCGCCTTTGGCGGTGTGTCGGCGGATGTCACTTCCTCCATTCTTGTAGATGACGCGCAGCTGGCATCCCATGACGAACAGGGCCAGTCTGCTGTTGGCGCACCAAATCCGCAGGCCGTTCTTGCACAGAGTCTCTCTCAGCGCCTTGCGCGTCGCTTGCAGAAGGAGTGTGCTCCATCAGCAGTGGCTGTCTATGTGGCGTGCGGCTTGACTGGAGAGAAAATAGAATTGCTGGGTACACCGGCGGGGTCGTGCTCTAGTGTGACGGTGCAGTTTGGAGCTGCAGTCTTTCGGCACACCCTCGATCTTATCCGTGAAGAAGTTTTGTGTACATCGAAGGGATAAAATGTTTTTTTTTCCGTTTAATTTATGGTGGACAGAAGAAGAGACGGAGAAATGAGAGAAAGGTGTAGACGGGTTAGCGAATTCACTCCAAGCCACTGTTTTTTTTTTTTACTTTGGTGCTTGTTTTGTTGAAGACTTGCGAAAAGAATGTTATCATCTGACTTTTTATGGACTATTGTGCTGGTGGTTAAGATTTTCACAACAATGGATTCAAATGGCTGTTACACCTTTCTCTATCTCTCTCTCTCTCTCTCATATATATATATATATATATATATATATTTCTTCATTTGTGTGTTGTGATGCATCTTGCTTCACACTGTCATTTCCTCCGATGTCACATAAAAGAATACACAAAAGCGGCTGTGGAAAGGACTTGACGAAGATACATTTCTAATACAACAGCACACACTATATATATATATATATAGAGAGAGAGAGAGAGAGAGAAAGAGAAAGAGTATACTTTTTTTTTTTCTGTACCCAGCGTCCCATACATGACGGGAGGAGTCTACACACCCGAGGAGGTGGCGAAACATAATGTGAGGGAAAGCGGATGGTTTATCATTCATAACAATGTCTACGATGTTTCTAAATTCTACGATGATCACCCTGGTGGTCGCGACGTGCTACTAAACCAAATTGGTGGTGATGCTACCGAGGTGTTTGAGGAGGTACACCACAGTGACGGTGCAAAGAAGATCTTGGAGGAACACCGGATCGGCTCCATTGAAGGGGCGGCTGCACCGGGGTGCATGCGCTTCAGCGAGTTTGAAGAGAAACAAAAGGCAAGAGCGAAAGCAACAGCAACGGCGTGCTGGCTTGTCATTGCGAACAAAGTGTATGACTTGACCCAGTTTATCGACCTTCACCCTGGTGGCCGCGATGTGCTTCTCTGTGAGGCCGGCACAGACGCCACGGAGGCATTTGAAAAGATTGGTCACAGCAATGCGGCCCACAGAATGATGAAATCATACCATGTTGCTGACCTCCACCCAGATGACAGGCGGTCAATTCTCAAGCACACGAAGGAGGAGGCGGCCCGTGCTGCAGATGCCAAAGTGGAGAAGGCCAAAACTTACTTTAAACCTGACATGTCACTGCATGACTGCATCATGGCTCAGGTGCAGTTAGTGGTGATAATCTTGGGAGCAATTGTAGCCATTTGGTATGCAGCGACTTGCTTGTAAAAAGGTAAAACGGAAACAGAGGACTTGGTGGTGTATATGGATGAAAAAAAAAAAAACAGAAAAAAAGAAAATACAAATTAAAAACAAAACAAAACGATAAATCCAATATTTGTTTATTTATTGTTCTTTTTTTTTTCTGTGTAAAGATACAATGAATGGTGCCTTTATTTTTTCTCTGTTTTGATTAACTACGCACCATCACTGTCCAAGTAATTTTTTTTGTCTTTAGTTCTTTCTTTAGCGCTGTATGTGTTCATGCGTATGTCTGTATTTCTCTATCAATTATCTTTACTCTCTTCTTCACCACTCCGGCAGCGAATGAATGGAAACTATGTAATGTGCAGGACGGAGGGGGTTGGGTAAAGATACCGCATATCCACTGTTTATTTGGGAAGAAGAGGATGCTTTATTATTATTATTATTATTATTATTATTGTTCTTTTGATTATATATTTCTTGCTACTGGGGTTAACGTGCAAAACAGAATGAGTATAAGACGTTGTATGCATGGATACATCCATATATACGTGCATACATCTGCACTCATGTGCTGCTTTGCCCCTGGTAGAGAGATACCTTTGCTTGATGTGTTGATATTCAATTGTGTAGGAAAGAGAGGGATGTTGTATAAGATTGGTGCGTACGGAGAAGGAAAAGCAAAGGATATAATCAAGGATACGAGAGAGAAAGAAAGAAATAAGTAACGCCATCAATACATTTCAATCACATGCACTGGTATCTGCATCTCTCTCCCTTCATCACTGTGCCCGCCACGGGGTGGGATATGGTGTGGTGCGTGCAGTCTTGTACTTGCAACGTGTTTCTCTGATGTATACGTTCTCTTTTTTTCTTGTGCTTTGTTTTTAAATTCCGTGTGTCTGTGTGGGTGCGGGTGTGTGATTCTTTTTTATTTCTTCTATGAGGTGTTGGGTACTTTTTTGGGCCCCATCCCGTGGAACGAGAAGTGTGGAGTTGAATGGGGGCTGAAAGGGTAAATAAATAACAAACACAAATCGACAGGAATAATGCCTAAACGGGTGCGTGAAAAAACACCCGACGAACAGAAGACAAGAATTAAGAGAGATCACACCAATGGTCTGTCACCAGCTCTCCTTTCAGCCTGCAGGATGAGGCTTGAGGCGTACGTTAAGAATTGGATGTCTGAGACAAGTGATGAAGGGCAGTCTGCACCGTCGTCCATCCCATCTCTCCTACCACTTCCAACGATCCTTGACGTGATGATGGGCAAGCCATCCTCTCCGTCGGTGATGAACAGCGCCGCAGGTCACGCTGCAGTGTCAGGTGTCAAATTGGAAATAGATGGGGTACCAAGTGCCGTGGAGGGAACTGGTGTCGTGTATGATGACGTGATGCTAAAGCATGAATCGAAGGATCCCGGAGACTACGAGCGTCCTGCAAGACTGAGGCGCACTGTAGACCATTTGCGTGCAGTTGGTTTACTTCCATGTTGTCGTCGTATCCCTCGCCACGTGGCACGTACAAAGGAACTTCGACTTGTCCACTCAATGGATCACATTAATTATGTAGACCAACTGGAGTTGGAGGCTTTGCTGCGTGAAGCAGATGCTTCGTGTAGTGTTGGGCAGGATTTGTATGCAAATTCTAGCACACCTAAGTCAGCTCGTACGGCCGTAGGATGTGTTATAGCTGCTGCACTAAGTGTTGTGCGCGGTGAAGTATTGAATTCGTTTGCACTTGTACGTCCCCCGGGGCATCATGCATCTGCAAATGCGGCATCAGGTTTTTGTTTCTTTAATAATGTTGCTGTTGCCGTGCGGGTGGCGCAGAAGGAGTTACAAAACCGAGGAACTTCATCGCCTCGTGCGTTGGTACTTGACTGGGATGTCCATCACTGTGATGGAACGGAGAGCATATTCTATGAGGATCCTTCGGTAGTGGTGGTTTCTATACACCAGTACGTCGAAGGTCGTGGTCATGTGCTACGCAAGACTCCCACAGTGTTTGCTAGTGACCTTATTGATTTGAGTGCACTGGCTGCATTGATGGAGGAGGAAGAGAACGGTGGTAGTGGTGGCGGTGGTGGTGAAGCAAATAATCATGGTGGAGCTAATGGGGATGATGTATCAGCTTCAAAGAATGAAGAAGAAAAGAAAATAAAACAAGATGGGGCCATGGAAGAAGAAGATTCATTCCCGGAGAAAGGACAGGAAAAAATGAAACGTAGCCGAAAGCCCGTAGATTACGCCAAGCTTGCGGCAGACCTTGAAGATGATGATGATGAGGCCATTGCAATGATGTTTGGTATCCGACCTGAAGATCTGAAAGATTCATCTGTATCCTCCTCAACGAGTAGTAATAAGAGCAATAGTAGTGGTAACTCAGGATCCTGCTCTTCCTCCTCGAATGCTGTTAAACATAAAAAGCTTCCTGGAGACACAGAAGGATTATCTGCTGATGAGAGTGAGAACGGCGATGCACCTGAGCTGTTTTATCCTGGAACTGGACACCTCAACCGTGTTGGTGGTGATGTTAAGGAAGAGGCGCGTGGAAAAAACATAAACATACCGTGGCCCACTGTGAAGATGGGCGATCTTGAATACTTGCAGGTGATTCTTGACATTGTTGCACCTGTTATTCGAGAGTTTAACCCGCATATTGTTTTTCTAAGTTGCGGTTTCGACAGCGCCGAAGGTGATTTACTGGGTTCTATGCGTGTATCACCATCTGGGTATTATATCCTCACAAAGGCACTTGCTGCGCTTTGTCCACAACTTGTTGTTGCACTTGAGGGGGGCTATCATTTGTCTAATGTTGCCCGCTGTTCTGAGTCTGTTATGCGAGCCTTGCTGGAAGGCAGCTCTACAGCCCCTTTGCCTAAGAGCAGGATGCTGTGGTGTCAGGCAGAGGAAATTGTGAATCAGGTACGAGAGACACACAAAGATTATTGGCGCTGCTTTTCTCACACAGAGTGAAGTTACTCTTTCTTTCTCTCTTCCTGTGTGTGTGTGTGTGGGTGGGTGTGTTTCTGTCTCTCATTTTTTTTTCTTTAACGGAGAGAAGACATTCTGAAGCAGACAGCACGTGGGCCAAAGGAAGTCTACAAAAATACCTAAGGCGGAGTGGTGGGGGAAATTAATTAGGCAATCGAAAAAAAAAAAAGAATTAAAAAGAAGAAAAATACTACGGCGAAAAATAAAAATGAAACAAAAACAAATACACGCATGACTATTCTTGGCGCATGGTACACACTGAAAAGAAGAATAGCAAGAAGAACAAAAGGGAATGAGGTGCATGCGTGTGTGGTAGGGCACATAAACGGATTTAGCCGACACATATGCTAATAATAATAATAAAAAGAAGAACAATATCATCAATAGAAGGAGAATGGAAAACAAGAGAGTGCACATAATAATACAAACGAAACAAAATCCTCATGTGCCAATATTGCTGGTTGTGCTGGTTGGTGTCTTTTTCGATTGATATTATTACTAAGTCCTTGGGCATGGATATCTGTGCTAGAGGGAGGCGATCAAGTTGTGCTTCAAGGTGAATCAAACATCAATAATGGCTTTTTTTCATTTTTTCTTCTTCTTTTTCTGTTGCATTTATTGGCTATGATATTGTCGTTGATACCTATTATTGGGGATCTGTTGGTTATGAGTCATTCATTAGCCTACACTTCGGTTTTTTTTTTGCTTTCTGCTCATCTCTCCGTGCACATGTATGTATATATATATATGTCTGTGTGTGTCTTTGGCCGGTGTTGTATTAAGAGGAAATGAAGAGCGAAATGTTTGCAGTGCAGCTTACAGTTTTCACGCTGTATGGAGTGTTGGATGATATGATGTGATTTGAGTGTTCAAGGAAGAGATTGTGATTAGCACGTGGGTGAGTTGGTGTCGTTCCTTGCACGGCAGACAAACAGAGATAATGGCATTGGAAAAGCAAATAATTTCGAGTCTTCTATTTGACATAATATATACGACATCATCGTGGAGTTGTAAAATTCCAATACACTTAGGTTCATCTGTTAGTTTTGCTTTATGAACGCTATTTCTTTTTTTTTTTGTCTTTTTTTTTTCGATTTTGTTTCTTCGATGTATTCTTTATTATTACTATTCTTACTCTTATTTTGGTTCGTTGGATTTGTGTTGTAATAAATAAATATATGTATACTTCTCTGAAAGAAATCACTTTAAGGGATGGCAACGGTGTCACTGCGACGGGATGGTCGTGGACCTCGTGAGATGCGTGGAAAAGAGCTGAGGACATCCGAGCTTAGTCAATTTGATGGATCTGCCTGGTACTCGCAAGGCCTTACTGCCGTTGTTGCTGCCGTCAACGGCCCGGTCGCGGCCAGACAGGAAGACTACCGCAAGTGTGGAGTGCACGTGTACGTTAACCGCGCCGTCTGCATGCCGCGCGCCGGCGGCACGGATCGTGTCTGTGTGGAGGAGCAGCGTGTGGAGCAGCGTCGGGCGGATGGTGAAATGGAGAATTTTCTTGCGGGGTGTGTGGAGGCCGTTGTGCGGTTGGAGCAGTTCCCGCGCTGTGTGCTTGAGCTCCACCTCACCGTCTTGGCGGACGACGGCGCACTCCTCGCGGTGGCGGCAAACGCGGTCATGTGTGCGCTTCTTGACGCCGGCGCCCCGTGCCGCACGACGATTGCTGCCGTGAGCATCGCCGCGTGCGGCCCTGACGTCAGTTCGTCCGCGGCGGGGGCGGCCCCTCAGCTCCAGCTGCTGCTCGATCCCACCGGCGGGGAGGAGGCAGGCGACGGGGTGAGAACTCGGGCAACCGCCACGTTTGTGCTTACCAATCCAGCAGATGTTGGTGGCAGCAATGTCAGTAGTGGTGGTGTGTTGGCGAGTCATTTGCAAACGTGCAAGCAATCGTCCATGAACGGCGGCAGCGTTTCATCAAAGGAGCTCGTTAGCATGATTGACCTAGCAGAGCGAGCAGCAGGATCACTCTTCACATTTTTTCGCAACTGTAATGTGCCGCTTGAATGATATACATCCCTCTTTCTCTTCTTCTGTCTTTGTCTCTGTCAGTGTGTGTGTGTGTGTGTGTGTGTGTGTGTGTGTGTGAGGGTGAAGTCATTAAAAGTGGGGCAAACTAATCGAGGAGACAGTTGATGAATGCGAAAAAATATATATAATGAGTGTGAGCATGCGCACCTTTATCCTGATTAGGAGTTTATTACATACAAAACCCTCATGTATGGTTCTCGGTGTCTGCATGTTTTTTTTTCTCTGTTGAAGCGTCTAACTGGGAATTATAAAACACGACACATGTATGTAAAGTATTCATATTCTCCTTTCTTTGTTTTTTTTTTCTTTTTTCCATTCCATCGTTCCTCTTTCTCTTTTACTGAAAGGAAGCAGTAAGAGTACGTAGGGGTCTGTGAAAGGAAGAAAATAATTATAGTATTCATACAGAGACCTGTTTACCATCTATATAGTGGAACCGAGGTATTCTAAATTAAAACACCAATAGCACCAGGAGAAGAATAAGAAGGAGCGCAGAATGTCTTTGCAAGAGGAACAACACACCGCCGTTGCCGTGACAGCCGCAGGTGACGAATTGGATTCAGCGGTGGCTGTCAAGAGCTCATCTTGTAATGAGGATGTAATTTACGCAGGCACCCCTGCCAAGTGTAACCCACACTCCGAACAGAATGCTGCAGCAGACGCAGCAGGAGAAAAGCGAATTGTTGTTTCCAATGGCACCCGCGATGATCATCAAGAGGGTGAGGTGGAGGAGGACGGCACCGCCAGCAGCAAAGAGAGCGCTACGCATGAGGCATCTTCGGCATCGGAGACGGCGGCGAAAATGCTTGCAAAGGCGGAGGCCAGCGTAGCGAAAGGTCTTTCCAAATGTAACGATTGGCTTCGAGCACGTGACCTTTTTTACGAGGCAGGTGCACTCTTTTCAACCTGCGGTTATGCGGAGTCGGCAGCCAAGGCATTTTTGCATGCAAGCGTCATCACACATGCATTTAAGGATGAGGTTGAGGTGGTGTCAATGCTATCTCTCGCGGCAGATAATTTACAAGTTGTTCAGCCAGCCATTGCTGTGGATGTGTTAAACACTCTTTCAAACTCTTTTGCAAAGAGTGGCCTCACTATCCAGGCGGCACGCTGCAAGCGAAATGCGGCAGAGTTGTTAGATTACCGACTTGACATGCCTGATAAGGCTATTCAAATGTACAAAGATGCAATTCAGTTATTCAGTGACCGTAGTGTTACAAAATCTTTTATCCGTTGCTGCATGGCGCGTATCACTGCGCTCACAGTTATTCAGATGCGGTTCTCGGAGGCTTCGGAGTTGTTTATGGATGAAGCAAAGATGGTGCAGCGATTTCTCCCAAAGACAAAACAATTTCTTTATTCACTACTCTGTTTACTTGCTAACGGCTTCGGTGACGATGATCGCTACTTTGATGCTCTGTATACTACCCACAAAAGATTTGAAGAGCTACAGGAGGAGGAAAAAAATTTCCAGCAAGGAAAGGAGTATGCTCTTATGCGAAGCCTCATTGAAGCAAACGATCATGGATCTCTCAATGAATTTGACATTGCTGTGTTTACATATAAATCCTGTTCGACCTTCAAACATGATCCCATCTTTGATATACTTGTGAACCGTTGCCGTGCCAATCTCTACGAGCATATGGAGCAATATATGTAAAATATTACCACACCTGACCAACACGTTCATTTTTTTTTGTCTTGTTTTGTTTGCATGTTTCTGTTTTTCTTTTTTTGGTTTTTGTCGTCCTGGCACATACAAGTAGAGAAAGACAGAGTGAGAGTGGGGGACAGAGAGGCATCTAAATATGCTTTTATCATTTTCTCATACATGTGCTCACGTTCTTATTTCTATTTATTTCTGTGTATGCATGTATGCTTTTCTTTTGTCATTGCTTTACTTTATTTTCTACTGTCGGAGTGAAAAGAAGGTTGGTGGAAGCAAAAGATCAAAAATAAAAGGGAAAAAACTCACCAGTGAAGTGAGTAAATGGAAAGAAAATAATGCGGGTGGGAAAAGAGGGAGTGTGGTAAAAGTGTAATGAGGAGCTTGTAATGGAACCTTCAAATGTGCGAATACATCTCTTCACTCTTTTTATCACGTTACATCCATTTCCCAGACCCTTCTTCGTTATCTCTTCTAAAACCATAGTGAAGTGGTGTGCAGCGTTGCATACGTATAGAACAAATATTGTTTCTCTCTCTCTTCCTTTCTCTCTGTTTCTCTCTGTTTCTCTCTGTTTCTCTCTATGTTTTGTGTCCGTGTGTAAGTTTATGTAGATAGATATTGTTATCAATGTATTAATATTGGTTGCATTTTCTTCTCTGGGGACCCCTTTTCTCTTGTTTACGGATGACAAAGCATGTTTTTTTTTCCCCCCCTCTTCATGACTCGCCAAGTGTCTTCTTCCTCTCCTCCATCCACTCGCTTACTGTTTATCTATCTACGTGTCTTTCTTTCTCTGGGACTTTTATTTACTATTCTTGAAGTGCAATGCTTTCCATACACTATATAGTTGTATATGACTTTATCCATTTAATTCTTCTGCTTTCATTTTCTATATTATTTTCTACATTATTTTCTAACAACACCGAATAATAATAATATTAATAATAATAATAATAATAATAATAATAATAATAACAAACAAAAGAACTGCCGTTGTGGTGTGTCTGTGAGTTTGATAAATAAAGTGATAGGGTTTGAGGTGAGGGTTTGTATTAAATGGGCCGTAGTGATGATAGTGTCTTTCTGCGGGCAACACGGCAGAAGGACGATCCATTTCTGCGTGGAGGAACCGTTAGCCAGCGCTTTCTACAACACTATCGCACATACCCGTACCCTGTGAGAATGGCTGGACTTTTCCTTGTAGGCTTTCTTTTGGGTGGTGTTATTGAGACCTTCGCATGCAAAACTCACATGTACGAGAGTGTTATGGCGAAGAAGGACACCCGACGACATGACTTTGATGAGTTTGTTACTGATTTCCGAGCGAATGTGGAGCGATGGCAACGGCAGGACATGATGGGGCGAGGGATATAAATACACACGACTTTTTTGCGTGCGTACGTCTGTGTGTTTCTGCTTTTTTTTTTCCGATGGGGATGACACCAGTTGTTGTCATACTGTAGATCTTGGTAACGATTCTGTAATTTTCGCTCCCTTTTGAGATTATTATTATTATTAGTTTAATCCTGGAGAGGGAGAGAGACCTTGAAGAGTATGTATGTATGCGCATGTATGTTTGCTCGTGTGTGTTTGTGTTAAATTTATTCCGGTCTTTTTGTTTACTGTCAAAAGTAATAGTGCTTTGCGGAAGCAAGAGAGGAAAGGGAAGGGGAAATAGTACTAATAATAATAACTTTTGGGGGATAACGACGGATAACTAGAGATAAATAATTTCTTGATTCTTTTATTGGGTTGATATCGAAGACACCCCAATCGTCACAAGTGCAGTGCGAGGTAGAGAAGAGGAATATAAAAAGAGGCAAAATTACTGTTGGGCATTGGAGAAAAATGAACAGGACATCCTCCACCCCAACGGAGAAGCGAGTAGGGAGCAGCAGTAACAAGAACAACAACAGTGCTTCCACAGGAGTTGCAGATTCCTCATTAGGCGCGACGGTGAAGCACAAGATTGTGCTTCTTGGCGATCAGTCTGTGGGGAAGACAAGTCTGGTGACACGGTTCATGTATGGCACTTTTGATCAGCAGTACCAAGCCACAATTGGAATTGATTTCTTTTCCAAGACAATACCAGTCGACAACCGTACTGTTCGCTTACATGTGTGGGATACAGCAGGACAAGAACGATTCCGCTCGCTTATTCCTAGCTACATCCGGAATAGCTCAGGCACTCTTGTTGTGTACGACATTACATCCCGAGCATCGTTTCTCAGTGCATTCAAGTGGGTTGATGAGGTGCGAGCCGAGCGAGGTGAGGATGTTGTTATCTTCCTCGTCGGTAACAAGTCGGACGCACAGGATAAACGTGTGGTTAGCACAGAGGAGGCACAAAATAAGGCGGAAGAGTATAACCTTTTTTTATGGAGGTAAGTGCCAAGTTGGGAACAAATGTCAAGGCCCTCTTTAGAAAAGTTGCCGAAGCCCTCCCTGGCTCGAACGAGAATGATAGTAATATGAACTCTATTGCTTTTGTTGGTACATCGGCAGTGTTAGGGAAGCAGCGAGATCCATTCCTCCTAACGCCCTCACTCATCCGTGAGGGCGATAGAAATTCAAATGTAGATAATGGAAATAGTGGTAACAGATCGAATAATAACAAATGGGGCGGTTGTTGTTGATTCTGAGCAGTAAAGGAAACTGAAGTAAAATGAGGGGTGAAAAAATTATTTGTTGTGTATTTATTTAGTTTTTTTTTCTTTTTGGTTGTTGCTGTTCTTGTTGTTGCTGGAGAATTTTTCTTTTGATTTTTTTTCTTCTTCTTTTTATTTCTTCACATGAATGAATAATAACCTTACAGTGGCGGC
Organism: Trypanosoma lewisi; assembly: GCA_036321185.1. Taxonomy (NCBI): domain Eukaryota; phylum Euglenozoa; class Kinetoplastea; order Trypanosomatida; family Trypanosomatidae; genus Trypanosoma; species Trypanosoma lewisi. The sequence goes on along the minus strand of JAWVMQ010000008.1, from coordinate 12,874 downwards.
ATTTACGTCACGTAATAACAAATTGCTTTGGAGTGTCCGGGCGAGAAGACGTCGTTAAGACACAGGAGGAAAAAAAAAATCACATAGAGAAATACAAACGTAGATTTATTGTTTTTTTTTTTTGCACAAATGAATGATCTGTTGACAATTCCGGGAGAAACCAAGACATGGGTGTTAAAAAGACATCGCATTCTTGGAAAGGGTAGCTTTGGTTGCGCAACATTATATGAAGAAGTAGATGTACCCAATAATTTTGTTGTTGTGAAGGATATCAATATGCAGACAATGAAAAAGGAGGATGAAATGAAAGCGCTTGAAATGGAGGTGGACATTCTCCGGCGTTCACGTGGGCATCCTAATATTGTGCATTTTCTTGATTACCATCACGATGGAGAGTTTATGGTTTACATCGTCATGGAATATTGTGCAGGTGGGGATTTGGCACAACTTGAGGAACAACTCCGGCATCGTCTTTCCCATCAATCTGAACGATTTGTTGCTTCTATTTTAATTCAAATGTTGGCCGGTTTGCACTACCTACATGTTGACCAACGCACACTTCATCGTGATATTAAACCACAGAATGTATTCATTTGCAGTGATGGCGTAATCCGTATCGGTGACTTTGGTGTGTCCACTGTTCTCGATCAGTATGGAAGTAAGGCGAAGGCGGTGTGCGGTTCCCCGTTTTACATGGCCCCAGAGTTGTGTGAGGAAAAGTCGTATGATGGTAAAGCCGATGTCTGGAGTCTTGGTGTAATGATGTATGAACTGATGGTACTAGAACGACCGTTTAACGCCTCATCCGTTCCTGCACTTACGCGGCAGATTACACGTGGTGTATTCAACCCCATTCCACGTGATCTTCCGTACTCTGCTTCTCTTGTGGAATTAGTGGAGTCACTTCTCCAAGTATCTTCAACGGCGCGACCTACGCTCCGGCGCTTGTTGCGAAGCTCGTACGTGCAGAGTCATCTTAACTGTATTCCGCTTTCCTGTCTTTTATCGTCTCATTACATGCAGCTTTTCAATGAGGATGTTCTGCAAAAAGCCAGAAAAGACCATGAAGACTCTGCAAAAATAAGAGCATCATGTTGTGATATGCCCTGTGGTGGTAGTAGTGGTAAAGTGGACATTGCCAGCAAAGAAACTATAGAACAGTTACAGAGACGTAGTAGCAGCAAAGATGGTGAATCAAATTTTTGCATGCAACGACATGAGACGAATGAATTAGATAAATGGTTGGAGGCAAATGGAGGTGCTACCGATGCCCTCATCAAGACAGACTTGTCCAGACGCCAAACCGATGGATCGCAACTATCGAGAGTCAGCAGCGGGGCAGCAGCAGTTTTTACTGAGTTATCGGGCCTCATGGCGGGGAATTCAGCACATCAAAGATGTCCGAAGGAACAGGTCGATTATGAAGACTCTTATGAAGACGATTTTGAGAGCGAGAGCTCTGACTGAGAAATTAGCCATACGCGTAAATCATGAGGTGACACATGCAGAATGAATTCCTCAATGGGGGAAAGTAACTAGGACGGGGAATGTCTTGCTGCTGGTACCGGAAAGAACATTATGATGTGATTGCGTGTAGGCCACGTGACAGATTTGGTCCACATACGTGGAATGAACCGCATACCACTCATCATTATGAGGGTAAATCCTGTTGGGTTATGTGGCCACAACAAGAGACGAAAAACAAGGAGGGTGAACAGAACCAAAAAGGACGAGCAAACCAAGCCAAAACAAAAACACATATAAAGGAACTAATAATGTTGGTTTGTTGCTCATAGACTAACACCATATATATATTCCCTTATAAAAGACTATTTCGGTGAAGCTGAATCATTCCCGCTTTGTGGTGATGACGTTATTGTTATTTACTATTATTATTATTATTATTACTATCCACCAGAGTTTACATGCTGACTCATCTCACAATGCTAGCATGAGGGGGATGACTTATGATGATGATGATGATGTTCTTCTTGTTATTGCTTTTTGTTTTGAACCATGTGGCGTCCATTATTTGTGCAAATTTTTTCTCTGTCTATGTTTATCATTCATCTCCCATAAGGAATAAATAATACCATAAGTGGAGAATATGGTATTTCCCACACTTTTCTCCCCTCCTCCATTCATCTTCCATTAAACTCGTGGACATATTTCTTTTTTTGAGTTTGTATGTGTGTACAACGGAATATTGTATACTGCAGCCGTGGAATGTCTCTGCTTATTGATAGACTTGAATGCAATTGACTTCTCTTTGTATGAGGTGGTGCTGTTTCTGCTGAATATTTTTCTTTCCCACGTTTTTTTTTTTTTTGGTTTGTGTGGCTTTTTCTTCCTTCGCTGCTCCCCATCTCGCAAGGAGAGGAATCGAATCACTGAGTATTGGCAACGTGACCGAAAACCCGGCTTGTCGCTTCCTCGTATTGGAATTATTTTCCATATATATGTTTACTCTTGTTGAAGGTCAGCGTGTTGATCATGCTGATGATAGTAGGGGGACTGTGTCCCACCATTGTGCCACTTTCGCTCTCTCTTTTTTTTTGTCTCCATCTCCCATTACGTTATTACCTTCTTTATTCCTTCGGTATGTTGTTTTTGCCCTTCTCCTCATTATCTCTCTATCTCGCGCTCTCTCATACACACATAAAAAGAACTAAAAGAATAAGGATTACCAACCATCTAGATCTGCAACTGGTATAAGATAAACTTTCTTTGTGAACAAGGAGGCCCGCACGACACCCAAAACAAAGGAAAACATGTTCCGACTGCCGACGTTTTCTTCCTCCTCTGGGGGCCTTCTGGTCCTCTTCGTACTGGCCATGTGCTCCAGTATGATGGATGGGACTGTGCACGCTCAGAGGGATAGGTCGTCGGTTTAAGTCCCTCTTTTGTTGCAATAAAACGCAGGTGATAACCAAAGAAGCAGGTGGGCAAACTCTAAAAGGACAAAGGATTCCTTCAGTTCTCCTTCTCTGATTGATGCTGGTGGGGTAATGGTTGCATTTGGAGAAGGCCACACAAACTATGCTAAGAGTGCCGGGAATCCATTTCTTTGGTTCACTTATTCTGATATTGTGGCAGGATACATGGATTCTTCAAAGGGATGGCAAACTCTTGTCAGAGGGATCAACGGAGGTAACTGGGATGCGTACACAGCTTTTCAAAGAGAGAGTAAAGTGAACCACGTGGGCCGTGCTCTCAATCCCGCCGCAGTCGCCAAGGGCAATAATGTGTTTCTTCTTGTGGGGAGCTATTATATGGTCGATAACGAGAGGATGGGGATTGGAGTGCACGTGATTGGGATTTGCATCTTGTGGTGGGTGATGTTACACGGCCCAATAAGGGCAATGCGGGTGAATTGATTAAATGGGGTGCGCCCAAGTCGCTGGTGGCACAGTTCATGTCAACGCCTCAGGAAAGGAACTTAAGGACTTTATAACCGTCGGCGTCTCGGGCGTTCTAATGGCGGATGGGACGCTGGTGTTTCCTCTTATGGCAGCGACGACAGATGTTACTGCTGACCTGAGGTTTGTCTCCATGATTGTTTACTCAAAGAACGATGGCCAGAGTTGGGTGTTCTCAAAGAGCGTGGACGAAAGGGATTGCTCTAAACCTGCGATTATCGAGTTGGAGAAGGGAAAGCTTCTCATGATAATGACATGCGTTCGGGGACCACGCAAGGTGTTCGAGACCAGTGACATGGGGCAAACGTGGAGAGAGGCTAAAGATAAACTTTTACTTCTGCAGACAGACAAGCCACCAAGCAGTCCGGACGATAATCAATTTGCGTGTGCATTCACCACTGCAATTATCAATGGAAGGAAGGTCATACTATACACACAGAAGAAGTATTACAGCCCCTCCAGTACGAGCCAAAATAAAGCGGATCTCTTTCTTTGGGTAACTGATAACAACCGTACGTTTCACGTGGGACCAATTTCTGTTGCTGATGATAATGTGAGTCAAACATTCGCCAACACCCTGATGTACTCCAAGGATGCTGGGTTATACTCCTTGCAAGATCGGGGGAATGCAGAAACCAAGGGCATGGTTCTTGTGAACCTGGATGCGGAGTTGAAAGCGATCAATTCTGTTCTTTCAACTTGGGCGAAAGTGGACTCTTTCTTGATCGATTGCTGCGCCTCCACTCCTAATGAAGGATCTACAGGTGCATGCAAGGGGGTAACTATGCCCATAACTGGGCTGGTTGGCTTTCTGTCCAATGATGCTGTTGATAATGCATGGAAGGACAAATACCTTTCTGTGGATGCAAGTGTGAGGAATGAGAAAAAGGTTCCCAATGGCTTTGAATTCGCGGGGCCTAATTCCGGTGCTGTTTGGCCAGTGACCAGCTTCGGCCAGAGTGGTGAGTACCGTTTTGCAAACTACGCCTTTTCGCTTGTGGCAACGGTGGCCATCCACACAACTCCTACGGGAATCACTCCTCTGATGGGTGGGAGCCTGAGCAACGCTAAGTGGCCGAAAGTGATTGGTGTCTCGTACACGGCGGACAAGAGATGGGTGACAGTGTTCAACGGTACAGTAAAGACAACGAGTGTTGTCTGGGAGCTTGGGAAAGAATACAAGGTGGCAGTTACACGAAAGGATAACGAGGGATCTGTGTACGTTGACGGTGACCTTGTTGGACATTCTGATAAGTTACCCACGTATGAGCCAGAGTCAGCTGAAATATCAGACTTCTACATTGGAAACGTTAATGAGGACCAGAATGCGGACACAAAAATGAACATTACAGTGACAAATGTCTTCTTGTACAACTGGCCAATGAGCGGTGAGGAACTGAGGAATCCCTGCACTATTTATGCTCCTCCTGTTAAAGGTGACAACTCCGTGTATGAGAATGCTGGGTTACGGGTGCCGCTGCTTCTCTTCCTCCTTGGGTTGTGTGTCATTGGTGCCCTTTGGTAGGAAGAACTAATGTATGGTTTCTATTTACGGTGGATATTGTGGCACTTGTATGTTTTTGCTGTCCTTTGAAGCAGTCGATGGCGAAGCCTATTATTATTATTATTATTATTTTTCTGTGTAGGAATGTAGACAAATGCTTTTGTTAGGAAGAAATATTGTTATAATGTTTCCATTTTATACGTTCTCTATAACAAATTCACTGTAAAGCGTATGCTGGTATTAGCTGGGTTTCAGCTAGCCTGGTTCAACTGTTATCAGTGCGTGTGACAGTGCGTATTGTGCTTTATGGTCCTTTTTTTTTGTTTTACTGGGCTGATCGTGGGTAAGAGTGGATGAGTGTTTATGGTTGTCAAGGAAATGGATTTTCCACTTTCTCTATCCTTACCTAACTTCGCTTTTTTTTTCTGTCTGTGGAGTGGTTGGAGGGTCCTGATGATAAATGACTACGTGAGATTCGTCTTTGCCACATGTACATGTGCTTTTGTATCCCTTTAATTACATTTCAGATAAAGAGTTTTTCTTTCCTGTCTTTTTTCAGCTATGCATTGAGTGTATAAATATAAATATTCTAAAGGGAAGAAAAAGTATATTTCTATTTATCTACAAAATGCTTTCTCATACAGTTCCGTCCCTTTTTAAGACGACTCCTCCCGTTTGGATGAGGGTCATGGTGGGAGTGAAGCGGGTTGTGGATTACACGGTCAGGGTACGTGTATAGGACAACAAAATCCAGAGTGATGGACTCAAGATGAGTGTGAACCCTTTTGATGAGATTGCCATTGAGGAGGCTATTCAACTGAAGGAAAAAAAAGATTGCAAAGGAAGTTATCGCAGTAACGATAGGCGACAAGAAGGCGGAAGACGTTCTTCGCACTGCAATGGCTCTTGGATGTGACAAGGCTATCCACATTGTCACTCCAGATGGCGAGACTGCGGAGGGGTTGGGGCCGCTTGCTGTGGCCAAGATATTTCAGAAGCTCCACGAGGAAATAAAACCTGATATGTGGCTTTTGGGAAAGCAGGCCGTCCATGGTGACCTTGGGTCTACACCGCAATTGTTGGCGGGCCTGCTCGACATTCCACAGGGAACTTTCGCCTGCAAGGTGGAGGTGAGTGATGGGAAAGTAAAGGTGACGCGTGAGATTGACGCCGGGCATCAAGTTGTGGAGTTCCAATTGCCATGTGTTATTGCCACCGATCTCCGCCTCAACACGCCTCGCTTCCCGAAGCTTCCAAATATTATGAAGGCCCGAAAGAAGCCCATTGATTCACGCGGTGTGTCTTCTTTAGACGTTAATTTAAAACCGCGGCTGACAAGGGAGGCAGTGAGTGAGCCACCACCACGCAAGGCTGGTATTAAAGTAAAATCTGTGGAAGAACTTTACGACAAACTGCACAATGAGGCCAAAATTTTTTAGGAATAGCTTTACTCTGGAGCATACGCCCGCCCGCACAGGGAGAGATAAAATGTATCTGTGTGTGTGATGGGGATGTAATGAAAGTACATGGTGACGCCTCTGTGAGTAAGTTGGAGTGGAGTGAATGAGAAAAAAGTAGGGAGAAGGAACAAACAATTATCTGTTTATGATACAGATGGATTTTCTCTTTCCTCCGTTCCCACTCCCCAAACAAAAAATATGGGGCTTATGTATCTGGGTGAAGTAAGGGATGTAAGTCTTTTTCTTTTCTCCCTCTCTCTTTTTGAGGCTTTGGGTGCGGTTTTTGTAACTCGATGGTTTGCATATTTCTGAGCGTAGTGGTGGGATTTAAAGACAAAAGAAAAAGAAACACAACATGTAGCTGGAAGTATCGTGTGAAGTAATTCTCTTTCCTCTGTGTATGTATGATGACAATATCAGGATTGCAATGTAAAATGACATGCTTGCCTTCTTTATCTATCTATGTGTACCTCTTGCCTTTTCTCATTTCTGCTCGCGTTATGTTGTCTAGTTAGTGTCTTGTTTTCTTTATGTTTTCACTTTTCCTCTTTTCCCCCTCCCCTTTGGAGACAGTAAATACATGTTGTTATTTCTTTTTGTTCTTGTTACACTTCCATTTTTTAAAATCTTATTCTTCTTCTTTCTTCTTGTAGATATTCTTCTTTATTTCTTCCAATAGTTTTTTCCTTTTCTTCCTATTTGGTGTTGGTTATGCGATGCTCTTGTGTACAACAAAAAGTAAGCAAAGTGCCTACACACAGCGTGGTGTTGTCTGATACGCTTCGTTATCACCCGCGTTACTCTATTCCTCGAAAGATGACGCTAAGCAGCTCGTTTAACAGTGTCGATAATAAGAATCGATTTCTTTCTTTGCGGCTCATGTTGGAGAAACTTAGCGGCCACGTTGGAAGAAGACAGTACAAGATGATGTGTGACCTTACTCAACATTTTGAGAAGCTGGAAAAGGAAGGAATTGACTGGCATGAGCTGAAGTGGTTGAACCGTACCGAACTTATAGATCTCTTTGATAATGTACTTTGCCTCTCGCGTGCGGAACGTGCTGTTCTTCTTCCTGCAATTGAGGGAAAGATATGTGGAGTGCTTCGTCGCTCGGACACGAGACATTCCACCTCTATATGTGTAAATAGAGGAGTGGCGGAACATGGATGGCGCTGTGGCCTCTATGGCCATACAAATGATGTTTACTTTGAAGGAAAATCCAAGGCCAATCCTGCTGTCCTACAGACGTACCATCGTTCTTCCGTGCGAAGTGCTGAGCGTTCTGGAGTACATGTGGAAGTTCGCACGACCCCTGATTTTTCCGTAGTGGGTCGTTTCAATCATTCACTTAGTCCGCGTGTGTGGAGCACACCGGAGAATCCAGTTTTTCAGGTATCTACAATTGGGTACGAGTTCCGTGTGCACCCCGAGGACCCACGCGTGGGGCCACAGATTGAGTTGGCCGCCCACGAATGGGAACTCCACGCAGCGGTGACTCAACAGGTAGTTTGGGAAATGCTAGAAATGTACGCCATCGAACGGAATCCACAGCCACTAGACTTGAATCCAGGTGAAATGGGTGGCCCGGATTCTCCAGGCTCGTATTCTAGTGCTTTTACAGTGCGAGAGGAGACAACTCGTTGCGATATTTCCAGTGGTGGTTCTACGGTAACGGAACAACGCATGGTGTCAACAGACGGTCATGAAATACCTTGGTTTAGGGAACCTTTGCCCCAAGAATTTGATAGTAATGGAATTCCCGTTTTTTTGCCATTTGCTCCTTCTTTTGTTGTAAGGACTTCCTTTCGTCAAGTGACACGCTCATCTGGTGTTGATGTTGTACAACAATTGATGCAGCCTGTTGTTGACGTGACTTGCTTTGTTCATCCTAAAGCCTGTTTTTGGTGGAGTGAAGAGGATGAGGAGCGATGCCTCAATCATATTCTTGAATATGCCAAGCGCATACCCTATGCTCTCCCATTTAACTTGTACTTTCGTATAGATACTACAAGAGATTTTCGAAGCACGCCAAGTAGGGTGGAGGAAATTGAAAAGCGTCTTGGAGAAAAGTCCCATTATTTTGATTTGCGACAGTTTCGTAAAATTTTTATTACAAATGATCCAAAGAGGTAACAACATGGGGAGGCGTCAATATACATTAATATGGTTCATTGGCGGAGGAGGATGGGAATTGATGATGATGATGATGGAAAAAAAAAAGAAAAAATTGTCACGAAATATGTGTTTGAGAAGATCATTCTTTTTTTTTTGTCTGCAAACACCCATTGCATAGTTTCTGTGGTTAGTGTAAAAAAGAAAAACAACGAAGCAGATACGTAAACAAAAGCGAGAGAGAGAGAGTTTGGGTTTATTATATTACCTTGTTTGCTTTTTACCTCCGTTTTCCTTTCAAATTATTTTTTAAAACCTCTCTTGGCTCACACCAATCTTCTCTCTTTGCGTATATTTAGAGCGGTACGATAAAGGACGAGTTTAAAAAAGGACCAACGGGAGGGGTAAAATACAAATAATAATCACCATACACACCACAAAAAAAAAGTGACAGGATGCCATTAAGCCCCGCGAGAATGATGCGTGCCAAAGCACAGAAGCAGAATGATCAAATTCGCTCTACTCGTCTATCCGCTGAGGATAGGAAACGCCTTCGTGAGGCGAAGGAGAAGAAATCCTCCGTCCCTTCTTGGCTTGCGATCTTCATGATGTTTGTTGTATTGGGATCGTCAATTGTGCATATATACTTTACTATTATGTCATCCCCAAAAATGGGTAAACAAAATTGATCTAGAAAGAAAGCACCTGTCATTTCTGTGACCTCCAATGGATTAAAAGGGTTGGGGGATGCACCGGAGTTGTTTCTTTCTTTTTTTTGTTTTGTGCCTTTTTTCCTGCTTATGTTTTTTTTTCTCATCAAATAGCTTCGCACAAAATACTGACGTTCCATTATGTGTTTTATTATTATTATTTATTTCTTGTCTTTCCCATTCCCCTTAATTTGCGGGGGGGAGGACTTTTGTTTGTTTGTTTCTTGGCGGAGATGTAGTTGGTATTCTCATATATTTTTTCTTCTTTCTTTCCTTCCTTTTTTTCGGTCTGTGTGTGAGGAAGCAAGGAAGGGGCTTCTTCTTTTCATCAGCACATCATTAGGGACCATGCTGGCTCAGTGCCGGCTACTGTTCTCACAGTTTCTTAAAAGGACATTTGTTGGTGGCATGGGCTACAACGTCAAGCGACCCTATCGAATCGACATTCGAATGGAACACGACAAGAAGCGAAGAATGAAACGTCGGAACATTGGCTCTAGGCGAATGATGAAATCGTAAACTAAAAAAATAAAGTGATTATGGCTCTCTCTGCTGTTGGTGGAAGTTGGTGAGTTTTTTTGTTATTGCAATTTGCATCATCAACATGATTATTATTTACCCTGCTAGTTTTATTCCTATTTTTTTTTCCCCTCTTTCTCCCTATGTGTGTGTGTGTGTGTGATGGTGAAACTTATCGCTTTTTTTTTCTTTTTTTTCCCTTCTTGTATTATTTCTTTTTATTCTTTCCTTGTAACCCCACCTGATACATATATACGTATGTCGTGTAGAGAGAGTGCGTGGGAAAAGGGGACGTGGGGGTGGAGTGGATTTTTTCTATATTTAAGATTATACACCTGGATAATATATTTTTGTCTTTGTGGGTGTGTCCCCTCACACCCTCTTGAACCACCTTTACGTCCCAATTTATCTGAATAGAACAGCGGATGAAAATGCGGTCTAGTCTTTATGGCACCCATTCCAAAGAACGTGGTGGTGACAACAGTGAGAGCCAGGCCCACTTTGAAGAGGAAATCATGCAGGAGAATGAAGCAATTTTGAGTGCTTTGGGAGGAACGGTAAAGCGAATGAAGATGTCTGCCGGTGTTCTTCGCGATGAGGCTGAAGAGCATAATAAGTTGTTGGAAACTGTCAGCAGTGCGTTTTCTAGAGCAACCAGTGGAGTGAATCGTTCAGTGCAGCGAATTGAGGGAGTGATGGGGCGCTACGGTTGGCGCTACACACTTCTTGTAGCTGCAATAGTGGTTTTCAGTGTGTATTCTGTGTATTATCTCCTCCGGTAAGTTTTAAGTGCAAATCATCCAACAGGAATGATATTACATTATGGTTATGCATGCCGTTTGTGCTTGCTTTTGTGCTTGGTACGTCTGTGTAACAACTTTGTCCCGAAAAACGAAAAATGGAGGAGAATGGATTTCTGTTTTTAATGTATTCTTTCCATTCTTGTGTGTGTCTCTGGTGGGAGTAATGGATGCTGTTTTTTTTTTCATTTTGTCTTTTTTTTTCTGTTCTTTTTTTTGTAATATTTCAAGCATACCCAATGGTGTGAAAGGCTTCCTTCTCTGTATTCTTGCAGTTATTCTTGTGGCTGCTGTTATCGCCCTGGTCGTTTGTGGATTTTCTATCGGTAGGCGACAGAAGCAGACTCCTAGTGAATTAAAGAGTCTTCGGAACAGTCGATGGAGACTCGAAGATCCATATTACTATAACGGAGTGTGGGACAATCAGAAACTAGATACCTATGCCTTCCTTGTGGAGCAGCAGCAAAGACACTCTTACGCTGTGGGCGTGTTCGATCGAAGGTATCGCGGTTACCTTTGTCCATCGTGCGCAAACTTCAGTGATAAAAATGTGGAAACTGTCAGACAACACCATTTGCATTGCGTTAATGCTCAGACAACCAGTGGCTCTTCTTGTAGGGGATGGTGAACCCAAGTGCGCCACGGTATCTAGCTTTTCTTTGGTTAGCTTACACACGTTTATCTTGAATGACCCTCTCCCATGTTTAAATGATACTGTTGTGTTGAATATATATATTGGTTCTCTGCTTGATTTCTTTTTATTGATTATTATATATCTGTACATGTCTCGGTGTGTGTTTCTTTTTTATCCTTAAAAAAAATCTTTTGTTTTGGATCCTAACCTTTACTACTAGTAGCAGTAATACTAAAGACAAGGAAAGATGCTGTGGAGGATTCATGCGCCTCTCATGCAAGGACTGACGGCCACCGTATGCCCCGCCTCGTCACTGTCACTTCTGTCCAGTGTCCGGTGGGAGAGCAGCAAACCTCGGACGCCTCCCCACGTTGCGTCTGACGAGGGTGGAGATGATGAGGATTTCAACATGATTTTTAACGATGACTTTCAATTTTTGGATGAATGCTTTGTGGAGGGAGGTGTTGATGTCTTTGACTACATTCCGGAGCATGATGCCGCTCTCTTGGGTCACCATGATAAGCGTTAACACACTAAAGAACTATAGTTTCTATTAAGAAGCCATTTTGAGTCTTTCTCTTTTTGTTTTTTTCTCTATTAGAGAAACAAAGAGAAGGAGAGGTAATGAATGAATTATTTGATTCCCATTTTGTTGCATTATTGTTATTTTGGTATATTCACTTCTTGTCTTTACATATATATTGACTCCTCCTTCACTCCATCCTCTTTCTTTCTCTCTGAGTGGTTGTACTGTTGCTGTTGTTATTGTTTTTTCTTTTACGCGTACGCGAATGAGTAGTTTCAAATGAAGAATAGCACATATGCATATATACAGAGACATAGAGATAGAAGCATGTTGGGATAACAAGCCGGCCATGTTCATTGATCTTTCTCGGCGAACTACTGACAGATATGAGTTCTCCATGAGAAAGGGAGGGAAAGGGGAGAAGGAGAGAAGGAGGATGTGCCTTTGCACGGACATCTTCATTTTGGCTTTTTTTTTTTGGGTGTACAATCTTAACACATTTCTTTCTTACTTAGAGATGAATTTTCAAAAGAATAACGCACAATGCAGTAGGAGGAGGAATATGTCTCTTAGATAACTATATATTCTTGGCGTCATCGCTGCATGACTACAAAAATAGAGGCGTTGATAGGCATATATGTATGCCTTTATTCTGTGTTTTTTCTCCTTTTTGTTTCTTTTCTTTGTCTCAGAATAGACTTGGAAGGCTTTTTTTTTACATCTACAGAAAAGTTTATTTCTGATTCTTCTCACTGGTTGCCAGAAGGGGGGGAAAACGAAAAGCAAATTCATATATACCCAGACACACAGCCGCAGTATAACAGATACTTGTTTTTTTTATTTTGTTTCCCGAGCTCCGGAAATAGGATTGCATCTGTTGTGGAGAAAATCCGAGAAGAGCGGGCCCCTGCCATCAGACGTTTTCTTCCCAAATGGCTGCGGAGTGCCTTTCACTCTTGGTTTTGTGGAGTTCTTTCTTCCTCGGCGAATTTTCGTTACCTCACTTTTCACAGGATGTTCTCTTGGTAAATTTGAATAACCTCACCTGCTCAGATATTCGAATTGGTTCAATGAACGCTATGTTCAATTCATCCTATTGGTCGCTGGAGACTACGCAACCTTTCGATATCAAGTGCTCTCTTGGGATGACCATGGGCTTTGGAACGTTTCAGCTCCTTGGTGCTGCCCAG